>JAGXOD010000019.1:690000-782500 GCA_020368025.1 Brachyhypopomus occidentalis | reverse complement strand
TTCTTTCTGCAGTAGTCTTCGACAGTAGTCTGCTTTGTCAGAGATTTCCTGTCCAGCCAACCTTTCTCAGGGGTTTAGCATAAAAAACGTGCACAGCATAAATCAAGTACTTTGTAGGGAATTTGCATTAGCATACATAAACCTATATGCAGTATCCTGCATATATACACTTCACTGTCTTGAGAGAAAATACAGTTAAGTGATCAACCAGATTTATTAACCAACAATAAAATAGTTGAACAATCGCAGCTAAAGCAAAGCAACAAAAGATAACATCACCAAAGGATCAAAGCTGTACATGAGTCAATGTGCCTCAAGATAGGGGAGCTCCCTGCACCAGTGTCTTACCGTCTTACACCCCCCAGCATACCAGTAAACAGTCATCAAAGCCAGTTTAACCAAAGGGAATCAGACTAGAACTATTCACGACACACTACATTTACATACAGGACGTCCGTTGAGGAGAAGAACACGTTTCCTTTTAGGAGTTCAATATTATGCTGCGTGACACTTATTAAACGGACCTATACGACTCTACGTAAGTCATCGTCGTTTTCACTAAACAATATGCTGCACAATGACATCAAAACATCCCAGGAAATAAACCTCCATAACCAAAACACAAGTGGTCAGTTTGAATGCACTTCTGTGGGGGCTCCTGAAGGCACACACATTCCCAGCTGTTCCTGTCTGTTTCCTCCGGAGACAAAAGGGCCACCATCTGTTACCACCCAAGGCTTTTACGCAGGAGCATCACGTCCTGCGTCCCCTGGAGCGTCATCACGTCCTGCCATCCCCTACAGGAGCATCACGTCCTGCCATCCCCTACAGGAACATCACGTCCTGCCATCCCCTACATGAACATCACGTCCTGCCATCCCCTACAGGAACATCACGTCCTGCCATCCCCTACAGGAGCATCACGTCCTGCCATCCCCTACAGGAGCCTCACGTCCTGCCATCCCCTACAGGAACATCACCTGCCATCCCCTACAGGAGCATCACCCTGCCATCCCCTACAGGAACATCACGTCCTGCCATCCCCTACAGGAACATCATCACGTCCTGCCATCCCCTACAGGAACATCACGCCATCCCCTACATGAACATCCGTCCTGCCATCCCCTACAGGAACATCACGCCCCTGCCATCCCCTACAGGAACATCACGTCCTGCCATCCCCTACAGGAGCATCACGTCCTGCCATCCCCTCACAGGAACATCACGTCCTGCCATCCCCTACATGGCTCAGGCACCCACCAGCAGCCACAGGAACATCACGTCCTGCCATCCCCTACAGGAACATCACGGAGCCATCCCCTACATGAACATCACGTCCTGCCATCCCCTACAGGAACATCACGTCCTGCCATCCCCTACAGGAACATCGTCCTGCCATCCCCTACAGGAACATCACGTCCTGCCATCCCCTACAGGAACATCACGTCCTGCCATCCCCTACAGGAACATCACGTCCTGCCATCCCCTACAGGAACATCACGTCCTGCCATCCCCTACAGGAACATCACGTCCTGCCATCCCCTACAGGAACATCACGTCCTGCCATCCCCTACAGGAACATCACGTCCACATCCCCTACAGGAGCATCCCCTGCCATCCCCTACAGGAACATCACGTCCTGCCATCCCCTACAGGAGCATCACGTCCTGCCATCCCCTACAGGAACATCACGTCCTGCCATCCCCTACAGGAACATCACGTCCTGCCATCCCCTACAGGAACATCACGTCCTGCCATCCCCTACAGGAACATCACGTCCTGCCATCCCCTACAGGAACATCACGTCCTGCCATCCCCTACATGGCTCAGGCACCCACCAGCAGCCCGCGACCCACAACCTGTTCTACTACTGTGAAGAGCTGTTGCTGAGCAATACAAGCACACACACACACACACACACACAGTGTGTCTAGACACCCCCCCCCCCCCCACCTCCCCAAACATACATCAACTTTCTAATAATACAAATTTACGAAAAAAGGGCAGATCTAAAATGTAAGCGGTTCCTCTGGCATCTGATTTACGTCGCCTTCCCCTCTCTCCCCGTATTAATTAATATTGCACTCAAGCCTCTGTTGATGAGGCCCTGGTAATGAAGAGAGAGAGAGGTAATGATAACTCATCATCTCATGCAAATCCCTCGCTGGCTCAGTTGGATGCCAGCTACATACTTTTAGCAAAGCCTACGGAGTGTTTTGGAATATGGGGCCGGGGTCCCTTAAACAAACGGCTCAATTTGAAATGTCAATATGACTGAAAGGCTGCCAGCGTAGCCTGGCTAATTTAAGGCTGTAATCTCATAATGCTGAATCATTTAGGCCCAGGTAATGTTTATTGAGCGGAAGGAGAAAGCGATTGTTGATATGGGGTGAGCTAATGGTTGCAGCAGGGCCGGTAAACTAGAGGCTAGGGAGGGTTCCCATGCTCCACTGATGTGTGTGCTCACAGCTGAGAAATATCAAGAGAAAATCCGACTGAAGTGACCCTCGCAAACTGTGTGTGTGTGTGTGTGTCCTCTGTGCAGATGTATTTATGGAGAGGCAACAGATCGTTTGCAGGACTGTGCGTGCGGGTGGGCATTTCTGGAGGACGTGAACTTTTAAAGAGGCAGCTTTATGCCAGCCGGGTCATCCCTTCTCTTAGCCCCCCAGATGATGTCTTTATCCTCATGGCCTTGTAGGTCACGTCAGCTGTGGTGGAGGCAGGTGCAAACTGCAGGCGGACAGAACGTCTTACGCAGGTGTTCCAGGTCTCCCAACGGCCAGCGGGGAATAGCACAGCCTGCTTGCTTGGCCTGATCCTGCAGCCCTACGGCCAGTGACTCCGAGGTTATCTAACGTACAAAAATATAGCAGTCAGCACAGACACACAGTGTAAAGAGTAAACAAAGAGCAGAGTTTCCCCAGTACGACGCTGTTAGCCTTCCTACTGCGGAGGTGGGGGGTGTTCAGATGTTTTGGAGTCCAGCTGAAGAGATTTAGATATGCTGATTTTTCATTTTTGGGTTAGGACAACTCGAACCGAACACATTCAAACTCTCGAGTAACTTCTTTGTGATCTAAGGCCTTGCCAGCTACTCAAATGCAGATAAACAAATAAGTGACTGGAGGGCAGCCAGTCAAAACGGAGCGGAAATGCTGGAGTAGGAGTGGCGCGTGTAGCAGCAGCCAATCACCAGAGTCCCAGCCCATAATCGAAGGAGGCAATTTCTCTAAGTAAAATGCCGTGAATGATGAATGTGTGAGCTTTTCAGATTTCGCACATGAGCTCAGCTCTCAGCTGTTTAGACAGGGAAATATCAGTCCCGTCAGTGAGGATTTTTATCTGAAATACACACGCAAGTACACACACACACACACACACACACATACATACACATTTGCTATCTGTCTCTCCCTTTCTCTCTTTTAAGGCTGATGAGATTAGATGGATTACACTGTGTATCACACATAATAGAATGCTACATAAATCTTGTATTCATGCAGTGAGAAAGAGAAATGGTGCCATGTATCAAAAAAGTTTATCTGCTCAAGGTTTCCCCAGGTTTTGGAGTGGTTCTCATCCCGCTGAATGAGTCACCCATGGATCAACATGGAGAGTATTGTCGCTGGCTTACACCTGAAGTGCTTTTACTTTATTGGAGCTTTACACCAATATCTGCTCCAGTCAGGACTGTGTGTCAGTCTTTCGCAATTAGTAAAGGACACCATTACGAGTATAACTGTAAATGCACTCAGCTGAAAGATATTATGGCATAAAATATTTAGCTGTAACCTTTGCTATAATGGAGCAGTTTTGCTTTTATCTTGCTTGTCCATGACAATGGAGTTCACACTTTTATTAAATATCACCCGCTGTTTAGTTTTTGCTTGTTAAACATTACAGCTCACACCAACAACTAAACTTTCATGTTGGGATGTTCAAGTGATGAAGTTTTCCATGGGATATATCATTTATTGATATTCTTTAAAGCTAGGCTTCATCTTTCACAGCTATCTGGAAGGTTCTAAAAATGTACAATATTAAAAGCCTCCTCAGATAGACACTTACAGGAAGGAGACACCAATCTGGGAAATGTAAGATGAAAAGGCCTTTTGTGAGCCCATATAAAAGATGAGACCCCACAGAGAATGTTCTCTATAAATGGAGTTGCCATCAAATGGACACTTAGTGAGAGAGAGAGAGAGACAGAGAGAGAGAGAGAGAGAGAGCAAGCTCTTGTAATGTCACACATGTCCCTGTGCTACTGGTGTGGCAGACAGCTAGCATGCTAAATCGCGCTTTCGTCATAACACCAGTGCGGCAGTGTTGTTCGGCACAGTTGCAACAATGGCCCTTACCTGTTTAATTTCCCAAGGGCCCGTGGGGAACCAAGCGTTTTGATATGAGACTAAATCGAGTGGAGACGTGTCGCTCTGCTGCGCTAAAGATTTGCCTTGATTGATGACTAGCGACAGGATACCGATGGGGGTCTGTTGTTAGCACATCTAAATGCATGGTTACAGCGCTTAGCCTCCGTTTAGATCCACGCCATTCCCTTTCATCAGTGGTACGTCTAATCCCCGAGGGAAACCGAGCGGCTCAATCTCCGTTAATTGGTGGAACTTTGATCTTTTCTCTATCGCTTTACGTGGGGATTCAGCATAAGGAAGGACATAATAAGAAAAGAAAAATGAAACGTAATGCATATTGGGAGAAATTAATATCTTTAATGGGGGGGTTTGACCTTGCTAGTGGAAAGAATTAATTATGTTGGCTATGTTTATTATTCATAGATATGATGTTGATATGCCAAATAAGCCAGAGGGAGAGAGAGGGAGAGAGAAGGAGAGAGAGAGAGAGAGAACCTGCATAACCTTTACAATCAAGGCTTTACATGAGTTGTCTCCCACTGGCTATCGCTATTTATTTATTTATTTATTTATTTGGGGATGATAGATACTCCAATAATCGATGCATTGTTTGCAATTTTAGGTTCCTATATTACACCGGTCAAAATGCCCTTTTAGTTTATGGGTTTAAAGTGATTTATGGTATTCATGGCAGCGACTGATTAACTATTTGTTGCTTGTGAAACCTGTCTTACAGATGTTTGAGAGATGTTTAAGATTTGTTTACATTAGTTTTAATTTAGCTGCAATCATTGGATTTTAGAGTGTCATTTCAAATGTCTGTCCTCAAACTCAGACCTCCTGTCATTTATAAAAATGATACAGTAATGAAAGAACAACAGCTGGGTTGTAATCTCAGTAATAACTATATGTCATTTGGGAGACGTTTTTTAACCTTCTACTATTTTAACAAGCAATGCCATTAGCCAAAATGACTATATTATGTTTTGGCCAGGGGGAAAAAGGTTTTTATTTTTCTTCATATTTAAAGATGTAAATGGAAATTCATGAGATGCGGGCTTGCTGGCTGGTGGTAGGCCTGGACCCTTCCAGTCATGTGATGCCTGCTGTGCTTGTCATAAGTGCGATGAACAGAGGAAGAAGAGCCCGTTCGCTACATCGTACACCCCCCACCCTCCGGCTGCTCCATCTCCCAGTGGGCTGGTGTGAGGGAGGCTACGGGTCGTTGGCGTGACGCATGGCTAACCCATCACGTATCCTCCCATACGTGAAGAACAACAATGGGGGGCAGAGCACAGACCACGAAAGTGAATCGTTTTGGAACACAAATGAAAGCATTTCCACATTGCAGGTGCAACACAGATTTCATTTCACGTTTTTTCACCTTTTGGTCAAGGAATATGACGCAGATCTGAGTGGAGCGTCTACTCCGTTAGCAGGCTGGTGCACATGAGTGGGCATGACACAATTAGCTTGTGCGAGCACGAATAGAAATTCAACCTTTCACCCCCGAACATTATCAAATGTTTGAGTAACCAAACAGATTGAACTTTTTAACTTGAACTCTAGTTGCAGGTGGAGAACAAAATAAAAAAAAGATTTAATGATCATCCGACTCTTGGACTTCAAAAGGCTTTCTGGTGGAATGTGCAGCATTGAACTATAAGTGCTCTCAAAGGAGGCGGGCATAAAGGCGGGCTCTGGAAGGATTCTGAAGAGGCGTTAGTAAGCCCACTTCAGAGAATGCCACGCCCCTTCTGTGGGGGGAAAGATGGAGGCATTTGCTACTTGGCCTTTTGGTATTGTTTCATGGGGATGGCCGTTGTAAATGCCAGGGCCTCTCGGCAGGCTTTTGAGCCTCGGGGAGACGAGGTCCAGTGCTTTGATCCGGCGAGGGGGTGGGGTGGGGGTGTTTCTCCACAATAATGAGGTAGTGCGGAGTCTGCACTGCAGCCATTATCGACGCAGAGGAGCAGGATGCGCTGCTGTAAAAGGGAATCCAAATGGCCAGACCTCCTGGGAGGTCAGGGGGGTGCTGCTCACCGCTCCGCTACGCCTCCCCAAGCAAGGAGCCAAAGAGGAGTGCCCTTGGTCAGTGGATTGCCGGGCTCCGTCATGGCTGTCGAAAGTCTCACGGAAGCCATGCCTGGTATGTTCATAAAATAAAACGCGTGAAGTAATGTGCAGTGCGTAGCCTGGCCAGGGCATCACTAAGGTTATTCCAAATGCCACTTAGACATGTTTGGGGCTTTCACATAGCACGAGGATGAATTGTTTCATCAACTCCTTTGGAATCAGGATTATTTTTCCGCCTCGTGAAAGGACCTTTCTTAACTTCTGCCTGCCACTCCCTGTTGCTTGTCTATTCTCAAGGTCATTACTTAAGTGACAAGGGCCGTCCGTCCCTAAATATCATACGTCTGTTTGCGCATGCACATAATTTAGGTCTGTGGCTTGCGTGAGAGTCCTGATGTATGGCCAGTATATTCTCCCACTATCAATATTTACGCCAGAGACAGTGGTCAGCATTCATCTTCTCCCTCTTGCTGCTTAGAGAAGGCTAAATTAATTTCCTCTGGGAAATTAACCACTGATTCTATGCCATATAAATCCACCTCATACAGTACATTGAATTACCCAGTCCACCATCACTTATTTACAGGCAAAGATATATTTTATTGCTTTGCCAATTATAATATATTTTGAATTATACAATGGTGCTGCTTAAAAGGCTTTGAAGAAGACAATTTACTACCAAGTGCCTGCCGTTGTTTTGAGGAGCGGGGAGAGTGTTTTTATTCCTGAAGCATTTGGCATCGCACATCTTCTCCCATTTTGGACCTGCTCTGTAAATCAAGGTTCGGGGGCCACTGGAGAGAAGCAGTGGAATCTATTCTAAAGTGGTCTCAGGACATTTTGACACTGGGAATTACTTGCGACTAGATCTTACTTGTAGGCCTGGGTGCACAGAGTATTGATCAGTGAAGGACTGATGATTACTATGTTCACTGCCTAATGTATTCACTGTTGTAGTAACCCGTTTTTCATGTATCCAGAGCTCACTGCCCAATAGAATCTTCAATAGAATCTTGCATGCATGATAAATTTAATACACACCAAGGGCGAAACATATTGAAATGTCAGACTTATGCCATTGTAGCCAACTGATTATATGCACGAGGCTTTTGACGGCTCTGCTCTGTAGCAAAAAACAAGGCACAGAATGTAATAATTTTTTAAAGCATCTTGGTCCCATTTTGAAGTTTTACGATGCAAAGTGCATGATTTGTTATTACACTATGGCCTATGAAGCCAAAATTTTAACATGTAACCCAAGATAGTGACAAATCTTTCATTTTATATGTTACTTTATAAGGCCATTGGACTATTGTAACTAGAGTTTAACAATAGAAATGGCTTCTGTATTGCTTCCCCGTGCAGTGCCACTTGTATTCAGTCTTTGCTATTCCAATCAAATAACAGTGATCTAGTTAACACATATGCACACACACTCTCTCTCTCATACATACAAACACACACAAGCACACATCATAATCATGGAAATGCTAATTGTATAATTGAGTTATTGTCTTTGAGATTAACCTCTTGGCGTGAGATGTAATTAGTGGTAACTGGGTGTGTCAATTGAATACACGCTACAACATTAAGGTTAAGGGAGATGTTAATTCCCCAATGACAAATTAAATAAACCCATTTGACATCCATAGATGTGAATATTGTGGTTTGACACTCAAGACATAAGACAGTTCCCAACAATGATGTATGTAAAATGATTGAGGTTTTTTGCAAACCATGAATGTAGTGAATCCCTTGCCACCTATGAATAAGTTAAAAAAATGGATTTCAACATTGATTGACTGATTTATTTATTAAATAGTGCTGATTTAAGAATCAGAAGCTGATATATTAAGAACTATGCACGCTCAGGAAATATTTATGAAAGAACTATGTCTTTTCTGAAAATATTTCTGTTCGAATATGGAACCATATACATGTTACACAGCTGTTTTCTGTAGCTACTCATACCCTTTCAGTTGCACTAAAACGGAAACAAAAAAACAAACAAATTTTCCTTGTCACTGCAAAACTATCAATTCCCTGCAAAGTGTTAACAGGTGGTGGCTTAATTCAGTTTTATTTGCTGAAAGGAACAGATCGGGCCTGCGCAGCTAATTGTCGAAATTGGAGGCAATAATGGATATTTGTGTTTGGAAGATAGCGGGGTGAATGGTGCAGAATGCACCTGTGTTCACAGAATAGAGATGAGGCAGAGAGCGGAAGCAGGATCCACCGTGGCTGCCTAGACTCTTTCCATTTGGGAACTATGAAAGTTCAAATTTAATCACCAAAAATACTCAAATTAGCAACTGATTGGGTGACAGCACTAATCTCTGTGTCATTTATTAGCTTTTGAATGAAACAAACTATGATGAAAGTGTGTGTTTGTGTGTGAAATGTGCGTGCGTGTGCGTGTGTGTGTGAGAGAGAGAGAGTGTGTGTGTGTGTGTGTGTGTTAGTTAGTGCCTAATCAGGCTAAAATCTTTACCTTTTAAATCATTTTCATGACCTTCATTGAATTCCATGGTGGACAGCAAACCGGTCCCCTCTCCTGCCACCAGTATGACCCCTCAGTGTACTTGCAGAAGGCCGCTGACGCGATTTGATTTTCTGCTGTTTGTAGGGGTTGATGCCCCAAAAGCCTCACCCAGTATGAGACTCCGCTCCTCGGCAGGAGGGAGCCGTCTGCTGCTCTGAGAGACTCGTCACTTGTTTGCAGTCATGCTCCAGCGATAATAATTCTCACGGCTCCAGACCTTTAAAACAGAGAGACACAAAGTACACGGACATTTGCTGAAGCAGGGCGTTCAGAAAGAGTGAGCAAACTCTGATTTTGTCTTGCTGGAGTAAACAGCCGGTCCTCAGAGACCTGAGCAAGTGGCTCTCCAAGACAGAGCGCGGGGGGAGAGGTAGACGGGAGGACTGTCCGCTGAGGCTGACATAACAGCAGGCTGCCAGCACCATAGCGAGACTTGCTCTAATTCATTTGGCTCCCATTCTGAATGGTGTGGCTAGGAAGCGTCTTTACCTCAACTGAAATTGTCCCACGATAAAATGAGGGCGTATCCCACATGCCTGAACGACTGCAGATGAATAGACACGAGCATGTAGGGTCTCACCGCGCTTTCGCATCAGGCATTAATTATTATTTATCGTAAATTTTATGATAATGGACGGTACCACGTCGGTGCCATAAAAGTGCAGGGCGCATGGAGAAGACTCCCCAGACACCGAGGAACTTGAAGTGGTGTGTGTCTCTCCTGTCTCTGTGTATGTCTGTGTGAGAGAGCGTCCATTGGTGGCAAAGTGAAAGTGTTTTAAACATGGAGCTAGTGAACGAGACCCCTTTGGCATTTCATTCCGTCCTGTCCCAGCGTGGCTGTCTGCATACCGAGCTGAATTCTGCTCTTTTGTCAGTCACAGTGAAAGATTTTAATCAAACATGTCTTCACAAGGTCTGAGGTCCAGGGAGAGCTGCAAAATGACACCCCTCCCACACTCTTTAGTAGACAGCACATATTGGTTGAATAAAGCCTGGGGTTTTGTGTGGATATTACAGTGACAACCCTTCTGAAGATCCTGCTTAAGCCAGTTCTCTATTGTAGGGACCATTCGGATCCTTATTTTATTACGCCTCGTTATTATGCTTTATTAAAACTAACTATTATGCTCTTATTCTCACCATAAAGCTCAAACATTTCGAAATTTTTTTGCCATTTGAATGCATCAGACCAACGTTTTTTTTTTCTCAGAATCAAACGGTTTAATTCACACGTCTGATCGCCTTGTCATTAGCATGTACCCAGAAAAGCGTTATTGCGCCAGCCAAATGCTGATTATTCTTAAATAATGGATATTGTCCCATCCATTTGAAACGCTGGCATGATTTGCATTGTCATTTACCAAACTGAATTTGCACCTGAGGCTTCAGCAGCCCAGAAAATGGCCCCCGGATTGGATGGCAGCTCGTGTCCCCAATAACAGATTAAAGAACTCAGGAGGAGAACAAAATACATGAAGGAGAGACGACAGATAAGCAGAATTTAGAATGTTTTGTCAGTGGTTACAGAAATAATGAAAACATGGAATGGACAAATTGTGAATCAGTGCAGTGCCCCTGTCCACTATACTTGGGGTGGTGTGGCAAAGCAGGTGTTGAAATTCATAGCAAAATTGAAAAGAAATCTTAATTTTATGGCATTGTTAATACTGTACAAAGCCAAATAATACTGAGATTGCTGAAAAACTCAAAGGAGAACTGTTTACTGTTTGACATCCACATGTTTGAGCCCTCAAATGAAACTTATTAACTGTAATCTTAGGGATGCAATATGCTGACCCAACATTTAATGCATTTCTGTTTATATATATATATATGTTAGCTTTTTACAGGGCAGACCTATAATCAGGAGTGAAGGTGACCACATATTCAGTGAAAGTTATCTGTCTCACCCAGATATGCATAAGAATAAAACTGAGCCAATTTCCATATTGGCATGTATATCCTTATATGGGGATTTGGAGGAACAATGAATATATATGTTTTTATCTGGGTCCTACCTAAGTCATGTCTTCATTGTAATTTTTACAATCGGTGCTTTGGCAGTGGTTACAAAACTGTATTAGTGTTATTTTTTATGTTTTACATAATATCATGAAGCATTTGTGTCTTCTTTCTTGATGTTGTCTCGTTGTGGTGTCATGAGATCATAATCAGAGTCTTCCTCAGACTCTGAACAGTCCGTCCCCCCCCCCCACACACACACACACACACACACGGACCTATGTCCTGGCACCAAGAAGCAAAGACTCACCTGTCACGAGATCATACAACTATACCAGACATCCCAGCATGTCTAAGTCCTCAAAGACTCCAATTCCCATCATTCACTCTCCCTAGAGATGATGAGTGTGAATGGTGAATGCACTCAATTCTCTGTCCAGCTCCAGAAATGTGATTCCTGGCATACCTTCTCATGCTCTCCTACTGCATTCCTCTTTCTAATCTAACCTGCCCTGTGGTAAACATCTCCCTGGAGTCCAACGCTAAGTGGTCCCAGGTTCGCAAAGGCACTTATCAATTGGTTCCACTTGCCTGATTGTGCTGTGTGCGTGTGAAACAATGTGTGTGTGTTTGTGTTAGTATTTGGATCACCAACATGATGGATTGCAACTTACAGGAAATGTGAAAGTAAGATCTGTTCCCGACAGATGATGTAATTACCCTCCCGAGACCTTGATGGTTTGGAAAGCGATCTCTCAGGATTGGCTGCTGTAGACAGCTACATACACCAGGGAGCTACACTTTTACCTTCGTGGGTTTGTGGATGAGTTGGCAGTTTCTAGATATTTGTTAACAATGGGACTGTGTTTGAGTCCACAGCACAAGTCGACAAAACAGAATCCAACTTTGCCACTTACCCTCCTAACCATTCACTTCAATTGCCTTAAGCCACTATAGCAGATACTTTAAAAGAAGTAATATGATAAAGTTGCCTGTGTCTCTCTGTAAATGAGCACCTCTGGGGAGTCACTTAACCCGACCGAGTGGGTGTACAGGTTAAACTAAGCTGAAGTCTGCCTTGGTGGGGGGGGGGGGGTGTTCAGGGGTCAGGGTGCTAAACCTGCTTGCTCCACGGCCCTCCCTTGCTGTCTTGCGTCAGTGTGGTCTAGAGTGCATTGAAGTCAGAACTGTGCAGAACATGGGATCCATGCCACGTCACACACCTTGTGTGTGTGCCATGTGGAAGCACACGGCCCTCCTGCCAACCCTGCTTGTGAATGACTTCTTTCTTGTTGAGGTTTTATAAATTGAAAATCTATATTTGAGCACACATCATTTAATAATGCTTATGGACCATTTACACATATGAGACTAAACTTTGAGTCATCAAAATTTGTCCAGCCTGAAATAGACCTTTCCAATAACATTACCCAAAATCCTTTTAGGTTACAGGGACATTATTTTTGAATGTTCTTTAAATGCTAATTATGTTTGTATTACTATATTTTGTGTGTTTGTGGATATTGTATCTTGGCTATTAAAGTATTTAAAGCATTATAACATTCTTGGTAATGTTCTTGGTGCTTAGTCAATTGAAATGTTCTGGAAATGTGCACTGTGTCTAATTTTTTAACCTTAGATTTTTTTTTTGCTATTTCTTTTTTTTACCAGAACATTTTAGAAAACAATCAAACAAACTTGTTGTATGTTGCTTGGAAACAAGACTAATTGATGTTTTTGGCTGTTAATGACACTAAAGTGTTCACAAACTCCCCAAAAAACAAACTACACCTTTTCTGAATCTTTTTTCTACATCGTTCAACAAACCCACCTTTTTGGTTTGTGGATCCAAACTATTCAAATACACTATATTGCCAAAAGTATTCGGTCACCCATCCAAATGATCGGAATCAGGTGTTCCAATCACTTCCATGGCTACAGGTGTATAAATTAAGCACCTAGGCATGCAAGCTGTTTTTACAAACATTTGTGAAAGACTGTCAACTGTCAGCTGTATTATAAGAAAATGGAATTGTTTTGGAAAGACAGCAACTCAGCCACTACAGACTTCCAAACTTCATGTGGCCTTCAGATTAGGTCAAGAACAGTGCGCAGAGAGCTTCATGGAATGGGTTCCATGGTTGAGCAGCTGCATCCAAGCCATACATCACCAAGTGCGATGCAAAGCGTCGTATGCAGTGGTGTAAAGCACGCTGCCACTGGACTCTAGAGCAGTGGAGGCGCGTTCTCTGGAGTAACGAATCGTGCTTGGCAATCTGATGGACGAGTCTGGGTTTGGCGGTTGCCAGGAGAACGGTACTGACTGCATTGTGCCAAGTGTAAAGTTTAGTGGAGGGGGGATTATGGTGTGGGGTTGTTTGTCAGGAGCTGGACTTGGCTCCTTAGTTCCAGTGAAAAGAACTCTGAATGCTTCAGCATACCAAGACGTTTTGGACAATTCCATGCTCCCAACAGTTGTGGGAACAGTTTGGAGCTGGCCCCTTCCTCTTCCAGCATGACTGTGCACCAGTGCACAAAGCAAGGTGCATAAAGACATGGATGGCAGAGTCTGGTGTGGATGAACTTGACTGGCCTGCACAGAGTCCTGACCTCTACCCGATAGAACACCTTTGGGATGAATTAGAGCGGAGACTGAGAACCAGGCCTTCTAGTCCAACATCAGTATGTGACCTCACAAATGTGCTTCTGGAAGAATGGTCAAAAATCCTCATAAGCACATTCCTAAACCTTGTGGACAGCCTTCCCAGAAGAGTTGAAGCTGTTCTAGCTGCAAAAGGTGGACCAACGTCATATTGAACCCTATGGATTAGGAATGGGATGTCACTTAAGATCATGTGAGTCAAGGAAGGGGAGCGAATACTTTTGGCAATATAGAGTATCTAAAGCATAGTAAATGTAGTTAGCTATGCAGTAAAAATTATTTCTGAATACAGTAGCATGCAATCTATGCAATGTTATCTGTTTTAAAGCTTATCTTGGTAGATTGTGTAGGCTAAAGGCAGGATATACAGGACTCAAATGACAGAGGTTCTTTCAGAGTAGGAAATCGTTTCCATTTCTTTTTTAAGTTACAAAACGTGGGTTTAACATCAGTTACTTTAGAGACTTCACATGCACAATACAGCATCCACACAAATATTATATATCACAGGATTAACGCTGGTTGTGCCTTCTGAGTAATTATTTCCAGCATATATTCAACTGCTGAGTTCATATGGAAGCCCATTCCTGCCACCTAAAAAACATGATCCAGTAGGACTACGATTTTCTTTTCCTCATCATTAAGCAAATTGCTATCTCATTATTTTGAGATACTAAGTCAAATAATGACGAAATTATGAGAAATAAAATACGTGCTGGATTTTTCAGGTGGCGGGAATGGGCTTCCATAGCGTTCATGACCAAGCGAACGTCTCCCAAGTAGGAAAACCCCATAAAAACGTCCAGCCATCTCGTAATTACTAAAGTCCGAAAGTTTTCCCGACTATCCCGAGTTAAGATTCTGTGACGTCATTTCAACATGTCTGCGCAGTGCAGAGTAAGTAACAGCACCTTTTTGGCCTTTACCCCGTCTAAGCACCATTTCAAGTTTCCTATTATATATGAAACTGCTAGATATTGGTTGATGCGTTGACAATTCAAAGATTAATTCGTCTTCTACATTTTGATCAAACTGATGCCGTTAACGGTGCATTATCACATCCTTCGTAAAAAATAAAGTACGAACCTAACAACGCTTATCTAGTTTTTATAGACGGCGATGGCACGCTTTTTTTCTTCACCTTAATTCACCGCTCTTTCTGCTTAACGAACGCCATTGTATGCATATTTAGTACGTCACACGCCTGAATGAAGACTTTAATATGTGAAATAGGAGGTTCCAAGTTGGAAAAATTCGACTTCCCAGCCGTCGTGAAAGCAGCCTATACTACCCTGGTAAAACTGAAGTGTTGCTGGTATAGCTCACAGAACTCACGCGAGACTGTCTTCTTAAAAGACCAGTAGCCCCAAAGAAAATACAGCATGAAATACAGCACGAATACAGGGAGACTCTCGTCTATGTAAATATTTTCCCACCTGCCTACATTTAACTTTAAATGGACAATGAGTGCACCTAACCATGTATACAACGTGTAGTCAAGTATTTTATGTGGAACAATTTGGATGGGCAAAGTCTATTCTAAATCAATAATCACATCCTCCCCAAGATGACAAGGAATCAGTCGAATTTCAGGATTCTTTGCAACAATTCAGAAGAAACAGTTTAAGAAATGTAGTCAAATTGCATATTATGTACATTGGATAAAATACAAGATTAAGTGTGAGGCCAAGTACCAAGTACCACTGATGGACTGTCTGATCAAGTATCACTGTTGGTCTGTCTGATCAAGGTTACAATCTACTTTTACAAAATACTTCATACATTTAATTTCAGATTTTCAATAGCCTCAGCTATTACAGATCAGCCACAGAGATAGCTGTTGGTCCAGATAGGTCAGGAATCATGAGAAGGATAATGTGAAGATGAATCGATTTATTAGTTTAGTTTTAAAATTAGAATCTTTAGTGTGTAAAGATCACTTTAGAACTTGAATCTGTCTGCATATTTTCTTGTAGATAAGTATTATGTTTTGTTGTATTTCTGATAGGGTTAGGATGGATAGGGTTCTGATTTAGTTTGGTGTCACAAGCCATTTTTTTAATTTACCTGAAGGCTTTTACCAAATTCTTTTTCTGTCTCATTCGAACTGAAACTCACCAGTTTACCTCCACTTGTATTTAGCATTTATGTAAGTGTCAGTTTGTCCGGAATTACAGGGGTTGTGTATCAGTGTAGTTTTGAGTTTGAGACTGACCGATTGGCTCATAGGGAGAGAGGTAGAGAAGAGAAGGAAAATTGAGAGGCAGACTTTGCCCTCCTACATTAGCATTCAGGCTAATCCCAGAGGTGTAATCAATGTGGAAATACCCCCTATCAGCAGTATGACAGTATAAACTAGCACGATAGCATATCAAAGTTTCCCATGTCAATACTTGACTGAGGACCAGGTTCTTTAATAAGCAAAAGTGGGAAGGGTCAGCAGTAACTATTGATGTAGCACTGCACTTCAAAAGACTTTTCCTGTCTCTCTCTCTCCCTGGTGATAGCTGTCTCTCCCACAATCTCCTTTTCTTCTTAGTCCAGTGGGACAAACTCAAGTGTGTTGATTCACTTAGATCTGTTAATGCTAATTCCATGTCCTTGGGACCAGAGTTTGTTGTGCTGGAGAATCTGTATGAACACACACACACACACAATGTCAGCATTTGAGAACAATGTCAAGATTGGGATTTCATGTTCCGGATCAATGAGAGGACAGTTGCATGCATTTATGCTGCTAATAGCATAATACGAGCTCGTCTGTGTCCAAGACCCAAGCGCTCAGTTTTCAGTGACGCCGTGTTTGCAGTGGCCCCCGCGTGCTTTCATATGCATCTCGTTCTCAATTTGTGTGCGATCTGAAGTGGATATCACTCGCTGTACACGGAGCAGGCGAAGTATTCATTTCACAATAGACACTTGCGACTCTCTTCTTTGTTGCTCTGACGGACCGACGGCGCGGTCTGCTGTATGCTCTGCCCGCGGCTGATCAAAGCCTCTAGTTATCACTGCATTTGGAGCCGAAGGCCGGGGGAGACAAAGACACCCTTTCCTATTACTCTTTTCAGTCTCAGACTTGTGAGCGTTTTCGTCTCTCACTCTTCCCTTAACACTTGACTGAATCTGAGGTAAAATTCCATCAAGAAGCCTTCTGCTTCCCATGCTGCTATGCGCCTATTTCCAGTCTTGGCAGCCGAAATGTCTGCTACTTTTTTTTTTTTTTTTTTAATTACAATTTGTTTGTTTTGCCTCCCTCTTTCTCCTCAGCTGTTTAAAGCGTGGAGAGACAGTCTGCTCGCTGTTGATAATAAACGCTGTTTCAGCCACGTTTGCTCTGCAGATTCACTCCTCCCCCAATCGCCTTTGTAGTCTCCATTTTGTTTTTTACTCTTCCGTGGTCCTGAAATATTGACCGCAGATCTCTCTCTGGTGGAGCGCCACGAGGCATTCCGTCCACTTTGGGCTAACACGGCTCTGATATGACGTCCTCCATTGATTCGTCTTGCACTGTCTCATAGCCCACCCTGCGAGATGGCGTTGGCATGGATTTTTCTTCACAAGGGGGTCAAAAGCGCCGTACCGTTATTGTTTTTTTATTACTTTTTTTCTCTTTCCCCCCCCCCCCCTCCCTGCCAAAATATGTACATATATCATGTTAGGGTCAGCCAGTCAATATTCCAGGAGACCTTTTTTCTTTCATTATGTGTCTCTTATATATTGTCTCTGCTCTCATGCTGTGGTCTGATAGATCGAGCTCTCACTACCTGATAGGAGTACAGGCAAGGCCTATCTGATATAGCTCTCTCCCCCTGAGGGAAGATTGATATATAATCTTGTGACTGCAGCTCAGTACATGTGGAAAAGAGCGTCCTGCTCTCCTTTTCGCAGACCCGAGCCGAGGACATCGAGTCCGTTTGCTTTCTGGACACGTACGCCGCATGACTGTGGCAGCCATGTTGCATGTACAAGTTTGAGAGGATATATGCAATAGGGTGTATCGGCATATCGAATGCAAAAGACAGCATGTTAATGAAGTTGCCTGCTTTAGGATGATTTTAGCCAACTACAGACAGGAGGGGAGAGAGCGAGAAAGAGAAAGGGAGACAAAGACAGCAAGACGGAGAGAGAGAGAGAGAGAGAGAGAGAGAGAGGGAGAGAATGAACAGATCTGGGCATGCTTCTTTTAGTCGGTCTTGCTCCTTGCTGACCTGCTCTGATTAGCTATAAGTGTGGATGGAGTAAGGGAACGAGGAAGGAGAGGAAGACGGGGAGAAGACACCTTAGCAAGAGAGGGGTGCTGCCCCCGTGCGTGCCTGCAAATTAGAATGAAAGGCGAGTGTTAATGAAGGTTTGATTAAGCTTCAGCAGCTCCTGAGGAATAAGTGTCGAACAAGAGCGAGAAATGGTGAGGGGAGGAAAAAAGAAAGAGTGAGAGAAGATCACCCCTGGCCTGTCCGAAGCGTGCAGCGTGAAATTAAATTGCTGGCTGTTCTTGACCTTTGACCTTTTTGTAAGAAGCCTATCCCTGGAGAGTTAGGCGGAGAGGAACGAGACTAGATGTCAAAGCAAGACTGAACAGCAGGTGGCCCCTGGAACATGTCCTCTGCATATCATCAGTATCAGATTTGGAGCGATTCCCTTTGGTTGCGCTTGTGTGTGGTATGAAACATGAGAACCAGTGAGGTAACTCTGGATCCACCGAACTTCAGTGTAACACTTCCTCTGGGAAACGCTCAGTAGTAACAGAGGGCAATATTACCGGCTGTCCTCTGTCACATTTACTGTTAGCATGACTTCCCTTCAGTGGGCGTTGGCTTCTTTAACCCCGCCTCTTATGTAGACCCGTTCATACTAACATAAACACGCAGCTTGAATTTTAGCACTGCTATGTGCATGGTGGGAGGAAGGAGTGTGTGTGTGTGTGTGTGTGTGGGGGGGGGTTATTTCTAATTCATGAGTTTAAACAGACTGCAATGGAATGTTAATGAGGAACTTTTGTGGGAAGCATGCATGTAAACCATGGACAGGTGAGGGTAGCTAAGCGTAAAAGGGAAAAGGCAAGAAGTAGAGAAGAGAGAGGGAGAGTAGGTGCCTCAGCGTGGGAAAAGGCTGCAAGAAAGTTTTCACGAAGCAGCAGTAAAGTTTGTTTGTTTGCGACTGTGCCTGTGTGCCACGAGAGAGATTAGTCTGCTGTTGGCCCTAAATACAAAGTTCATAAACATTCCTTGTCGTGGTTGTTGAAAGTCACCCTCTATCCAAGACAGGATTCTGGATAACATTATGCCAAAAACCCCAGAGATCCCTCTGTGTCTGTCGTGAACAGAAGCATTCCTGAAGCATTCCTGCACCTGATGCCAAGCAAATGTTCTCACCTCTTTACTTATTTACTGCTGTCGTACTCCGTGGCAAACATGGCTGTGCTCAGAGAGGAGATGAGGATGCAAACAGGGACTCAAACAGGCCCTCAGCTGGTCTGGTGCAGTCATGTTTCTCTTTAACACAGCCCACTCAACTCTGATTACAGAGGCTTATTGCCATAGCCATAGCCATTGCTTATTGCCGTCGCCATTATTGACCCCCCCCCCCCCACTCGCTCATGGGAATCACTGGGATCTACAGGACAGCAAAATGGGGAATACAAATGCAGCTCGGGACAGAGACACCAGCTCTGCTTCCGCTCCTCATGTCTCCGTGTCCCCGCCCCACCTCGCGACCAGCGCTGTCTGCCGTCTTCCTGTCATTGCGGGACGCTTGGTGGATTCTGTGGCCTGCTCATTCATCATCGTCAGCGGGGGGAGTTTTAAACTCGCCAGACAAGCAGCCATCGATTGCTCTCTGCAGGACAAACAGGAGGAAAGGGAAGACATGCCTGGGAGCCGAGGCCCGGAAACCAGACTTCATGTAGAGGTGGGTAACAGGTGAGGGGGGAGAGTGGGGGGGGTCACAAGACCTGCTACAGCTGTGTGCTCAGGTAGGGGTGGAGCCAGATGTGGTGAGATCGAAAGGTGACAGTTTTCTCATTTGATCTGCCCTTATCATGCTGACCTGGTTTTGCACTTTGCGTTGCCTGATTTTCCCGATGCCGGTGTGCATCAGTGTTAAAGTTTGTGTGGTGGTTTTGGGATCGAAGGAAACTCCATGAAAAATCTCTTACTCAGATAAGCTCATTCCAACCAACACACACTCGCAGACATGCGCGCTCGCACACACCCACACACACAGTCTGCTGACCTTTCACCCTTGACCTCTCATTATGCGCTGAGACCATATGAGAAGTGCAGATCTCTACCAGCGAGGACACATATACGTTACGTTTGCACACAATGAGAAAATGCCTAATGAAAGGGTTCCAATTCACCTGATTCTCTCTCCCCTTTTTCTTTTGGAAACAGCCAATTATAGCAAGCAATCTGTCATGCAGGAAATAACTGTGTCTGGGTAATTACACAGCAAAGAAACCATCTTGGAAAAGCAACACAGACACAAATAACACACCCCAAACCAGCAAATTCACAAATGCAGAGACTGAGATGTGCTCTGCCTTTAAAATGAGTTCAGATAGTTCAGATAAAGTTAGAAGCGAATTAGGCAACGTTTGAAATAAGTTTCAACAACTGCCTCAAGCCACTTTGCTGCCTCTGTGTATTACTGCTGATTCATGTTTGTTTTGACATGCGCGCACACACACACACACACACACACACACACACACACACATATATAGAGTCATAGTGGAACTTTTCTTGGTGCACTGAACGTAGGGAGAGCTGGTGCACATGTAGGCTGGTGGTTCCTGCCTGTTTTCCTCTGTGACCTTATGACCTTCATGCTTGTACATGAGGAGCAAGTGTTTGGTCTTCTTATGTTTGTGTGTGTGTGTGTGTGTGCATGTGTGTTTATGCACGTTCCGATGCCACTGTGTGATCTCAGATCTCCAAGTGAAGTCCTCAGACTTCCTGGAGGGCCGCGCGTGTGTCCCCGCGCGTGTGTCCCCGCGCGTGTGTCCCCGCGCGTGTGTCCCCGCGCGTGTGTCCCGTGTGTCCCTGGCGTGTCCCCCCCCTGTGTCCCCTGTGTGTCCCCCCTCCTCGCGTGTGTCCCCCTGCGGCGTGTGTCCCTGCGTGTGTGTCCCTCGCGTGTGTCCCCTCGCACGTGTGTCCCCTGCGCGTGTGTCCCCAGCGTCCCCCGCGTGTGTCCCCTGCCGTGTCCCGTGTGTGTCCCAGCGGCGTGTGTCCTGTGTCCCCTAGTCCTCTCGCGTGTGTCCCCGCGCGTGTGTCCCCGCGTGTGTCCCTGCTCGGCTAGTCCTCTCGCGTGTGTCCCCTGCGCGTGTGTCCCCGCGCGTGTGTCCCTGCTCGGCTAGTCCTCTCGCGTGTGTCCCCTGCGCGTGTGTCCCCGGCTAGTCCTCTCGCGTGTGTCCCCTGCGCGTGTGTCCCCGCGCGTGTGTCCCTGCTCGGCTAGTCCTCTCGCGTGTGTCCCCTGCGCGTGTGTCCCCGCGCGTGTGTCCCTGCTCGGCTAGTCCTCTCGCGTGTGTCCCCTGCGCGTGTGTCCCTGCTCGGCTAGTCCTCTCGCGTGTGTCCCCTGCGCGTGTGTCCCTGCTCGGCTAGTCCTCTCGCGTGTGTCCCCGCGCGTGTGTCCCTGCTCGGCTAGTCCTCTCGCGTGTGTCCCCTGCGCGTGTGTCCCTGCTCGGCTAGTCCTCTCGCGTGTGTCCCCTGCGCGTGTGTCCCTGCTCGGCTAGTCCTCTCGCGTGTGTCCCCTGCGCGTGTCCCTGCTCGGCTAGTCCTCTCGCCTGTGTCCCCTGCGGCGTGTGTCCCCGCGCGTGTGTCCCTGCTCGGCTAGTCCTCTCGCGTGTGTCCCCTGCGCGTGTGTCCCTGCTCGGCTAGTCCTCTCGCGTGTGTCCCCTGCGCGTGTGTCCCTGCGCGTGTGTCCCCTGCGCGTGTGTCCCCTGCGCGTGTGTCCCTGCACGTGTGTCCCTGCTCGGCTAGTCCTCTCTGCTCCCTGGACTCGCTGCCGCTCCGTCATGTCGCTTGTCGCGCTCCAGAGAGCAGCTGCAGAGAGGTGTTGGGGGAAGAACAGGAAGCACGTGGGGTTTGTGTGGCATCATTGCCGTGTCAGCTGTCAAACCCACTTTCAGTGTCTCTAACGGAGGGACAGTTGGAACAAGGGAAGGACAAAAGGTGCCGAGGAAGGTCCCTGTCCTGTACTAGGAGATGAACACAAAACAAGAAATGCTCAGCAAGTCTTATTCAGCAAGTCTGTTTTTTTTTTTTTTTTTTTTTTGCTTCCATGACCAGATTGTGTTTTGTTGTGGCAAAATGGCCGACCCATTTCCGAAATGTGTCAAGATTCCCTTTCAAGCATCACAGACATTTTTCAATAGCAGGAACGCGGTGTGCGAAAGAAGAGATGGCTTCATTGATCTACCTCAGCTTCAGCCTCTGAGCAGCACACTGTCCCCGTGTTCACTCGCGATTCATGCCTCAGACAGCAGGAAGTGCCCGAGACACTGAAGGAAAGAATAGCACATCGAGACAATGTAAATTGCAGACACAAAGAGGAGGTAACAGTAGGGACTTCGAGAGGGAAATGGGGGTTTGGGGGGGGGGTGCGGTCTGCTGGGAACAGGTACTGGTGTGCATGTGGGTCAGTACATTGCAACATCAGCAGTTCTTGCAACCTGCCTGAGCACGCAAGGAAGGGCAAATGAGTCTCCCTTAGTCTCTCACCATCTCCCTCTCTCTCCCAGTCTGTGTCCCTCTCTCTTTCTCTAGCACTCCAACTCTCTCTCTCTTTCTCTAGCACTCTTTGACTCTCTCTTTCTCTAGCACTCCAACTCTCTCTCTCTCTTTCTCTAGCACTCTTTGACTCTCTCTTTCTCTAGCACTCTTTGACTCTCTTTCTCTAGCACTCTTTGACTCTCTCTCTCTCTCTCTCTCTCTCTTTCTCTAGCACTCTTTGACTCTCTCTCTCTCTAGCACTCTTTCTCTCTCTCTCTTTCTCTAGCACTCTTTAACTCTCTTTCTCTAGCACTCCAACTCTCTCTCTCTCTCTTCTCTAGCACTCCAACTCTCTCTCTCTCTTTCTCTAGCACTCTTTAACTCTCTTTCTCTAGCACTCCAACTCTCTCTCTCTCTTTCTCTAGCACTCTTTAACTCTCTTTCTCTCTCTCTAGCACTCCAACTCTCTCTTTCTCTAGCACTCTCTCTTTCTCTAGCACTCCAACTCTCTCTCTCTCTTTCTCTAGCACTCTTTAACTCTCTTTCTCTAGCACTCCAACTCTCTCTCTCTCTTTCTCTAGCACTCTTTCTCTAGCACTCCAACTCTCTCTCTCTCTTTCTCTAGCACTCTTTAACTCTCTTTCTCTAGCACTCCAACTCTCTCTCTCTCTCTTTTTCTCTAGCACTCTCTGACGCTCTCTCTGCCCTTCTTTGCTCACACTCTCTCAGCTGTGCTGGCAGGACTCACCTTAGCGGCCCCCTCCCCCGTGTTCACCTTTGGCTCTGGGTTTGTTGGCCATCGAGACCTGTGGGGCCCGGAACCCATGGGGCAAACACACCGGCACCATGTCGTTCGCAGTGCAGGGTGATCGTGCATTGAGGATGTGCAAACCTCAGTGTGGTGGCAGCGTGATCATGTAATCATGAACCTGAGCCTTCGTGATCTATCAGATTCAATAGTGGTTTTCACCTCTCTTGCACATAAATAATATGAATATGTTGTTAATGTGGATTAGTTCAGCTGATATATTGTGCAATATGTAGCATTCCTTCTTCCTGTGTGTGTGTATGTTTGCATGAATGCAAATGAGTGCAAGCCATGGACTTCGTGTTCAGTTCAGAATATATAATCTCGTGTGTATTAAAAATCCATTGCTAGCTTGTAAGCAATATCTGCACGCTGTTGTATAAAGAAATGCTGAAATCTGCATTTTCCCCAATAAGATAACAAGTCTCCTTATTTTTCCCCAGTAAGATAACATGTCTCCTTATTTTTCCCACTCTGTTAAATGGGTTATTTGCTCTTCCTCTCCTCCATCCCCTCTCCTCCGTCCCACATCCGCTCCACTCTCTCTTGCTCCTTCTCCTCCTCACCAACTCTTGCCTTGTGAGCCCGCGAGGGCTGAATTAGCTCTAAATGACTGCAGTGCTGGCTATAGTAAATGTTTTAATTGAATGCAAACAGAGCTGCGGTTATTCTGTCTCATTTGCAGAGATGGGAGTGATACTGTTAGACAGCTCGGGGCAGCTGCACAAGTTAAGGAATTAAAAAATAAATAAATAAATATAAAAAAAGCGGGTTGAGCCGCTCAGAATTCAAAGTCATAGTCAGCAGTTTTGTTAGGAAGAGAGGGATGAAAGTGGCTTTGATAAAGCAATTCCCCAAGATAGCACCATCAGTGCAGCTGGAGCAAGAAGAATATCACTGAGTGCGAAACGCCGTTGTACGACTCCTGTGAGTGCTTTATTTTATTATTTTTTTTTATACTGATATTTCTTGGCTAATTTGGTCACATCATTTACATTTCACTCATTAGCAGTGTGTGTGTGTGTGTGTGTGTGTGCTCTAAGGGAATCATTATGAAATCACACTCACTTCTTTCATGGAAGTCCCCCCCCCCCTCTGCCTCCAATGACTCCCATCTTTCATTTCCCTTCATAGTAAAAGAGGCTGAAGTAATTATTGGCAAACGGATTCGGAGCGTTCACACTGAGGTTGGATGTTCTGAATTTGTTAAACTTATCATTTTTTCATTTATTCTCCCATTAAAGCACATTCATTTTAAAATGCTCTAACAGTCAGTGGGCCCCTTAACTTTGAAAATTGTACTAGAAATTGGGCCAATTAAACTTTTTTTTTTTTATTTGGTTTATGCAATTGTAGTCCCGCATTCCAAGTTCAACAGGTTTCCAGTTGTTTGTCCTGGCTGTGGAAGATACGGAAGGGTAGCGACGTGCAACTCATCGAAGACCAAAAAGAATCCACATTATACCTTCAAACACGCATCCAAACTGCCTTACAGTATTTACCTGATACCTTTAATGTCCGATTGCCCAAGACCAGACAGGAGACCTATTGTAGAATTGAAGAATTTATTCTATTTTAATTTTATATTGTGTTCATTTCTGGAAGGTGAGAGTTACTGTGAGTCACTGTGAGCCTGAACCTTGTTGCTTTTGTGTAATAAACACTCCCTTGTTGTCCTAAATGCTCTTTGTTTATAATGGCACGTTAATATTCAGACTGCGCCGGACACTGTGGCTCTTTTTCACTCTCGTTTTTGAGAGTGATCACCACTTTGCTGTTACCTTGGAACACGTCGCCAGTCGTGGCTGCGTGGCGCTCATGGATCACCCGTCTCCGTCCCAGCCCGCTCCCCTGGACACCAGCGTGAGCACGGCCTGCGTGTGAAGCCTCGGGCTAAAGTTCTGCCACGGGCCCCTGTAGGGGAATGAGTAATGAGGTGCTGTAGGTCACCCTAATGGACCCCTCTGTCAGTTGTGACTGGGGGAGAGGCGTGTGGTAGTCAGCAAGAGCGAGAGAGAGAGACGGGAGCGAATGACGGATGGAGGGTTCCTGGTAGGAGCATGATGCAGGTGCCACTGTCCTCTCCTCCCGAGACCCGTTATCCCTCTCTCTCTCTCTCTCTCTCTCTCTCTCTCTCTCTCTCTCTCTCTCTCTGACAGCCCGAGAAGAGTGAAAAAGGACCTTGCACGTTAGAACAGCCGTGACCACCGGAGGGGCCGGATCTCGTTCGCTGTCGGCTCACGCCCAAAATAAAAGCCGACCCACGCGGCGTTCCGTTTTCCTCGCTCGCCGCGTCTCTGATCCAAACACCAAGATCTGATGAACGGGGTCATCTCTGAAATGCTAAACAACAGCCCTGCTACGCCAGCACTAACGCTCTGAGAGGCTCTCCGGCCGCTACCACGTCTAGTGCATTTCCTAATATTCAAATCATCCTTAGTCTGCAAGTCTCTGGCCATGTTCCATTAATCACATTATGCATGCGAGCCATAGAACATTTCCATGTCCTTTTTGACTTTCGTGTTATCATATCGCAGAATGCAGTCGTCCTGTTTCTTTTTCCATGTCCAATGATACGTATTTCAAATGAGCATAAATGAAGAGGGTCCTGTTATTGTCTGCACTGGAAAAAAATGTATCATTTCAATGTAATATTCATGAGGACTTCATATGAATGCAAATATGCTCACTCGACAGATCCCACATAATTCACCAATTATTAATGTATTATTCAAAAAGGAAGACGGCTCTTAATTATTGAATAATATTTAAGCCTTAATCCAGATTTTTCAGCAGAATTCTAAAGTTAAGTTGGAAAATATTACCAACTTACTGGCATACAGTTTACTTTCCCAGTAGAAAAATCCAGTTGAGGGATGCCTGCACTGCCTTCCGGATGCCTAGCAGGGGTTAGTTCTACCAGCTGGAGTGGGGGTTGAATAGGCTAGCATTGTGTAGCTGCTAGTTAGCATCATACACCTGAGAGGAAGAGTGGATTCATCTTCCTCCTGCTATTGGTATTGGAGCCATATGGCAAATGCAGAGCTATTTAATACCCTGCTCTGTCTTCCGCAGAGTCAATAATGAAGTCATTTGGTTGAAACTAAATCATGCTAGTTGAGACCTTCATCAATAGAAACCTCACTGTTTGTTTACAATGCAGCTATATCCAATCTCTGCTTACATCTCTCTTGCCTCCTCTCTCACTGTACCTGTTTTCAGCAGATGCAGTGAAAAATCTGCTTTGAGACTCGCATGTCCTAAATTGCTTTGTCTGCTGATGTAAGGCTGATAATGTGGGTGCAAGTGTGTGGTTGCGTATGTGTGTTTGTGTCTGTGGATTTGTCTGCATTGCAATCCTCTCCCTCCTCCTCCTCCCCTCCCCTCCTCTTCCTCATCCTCCTCCTCTCCTCCTCCTCCTCCCCTGCTCCTCCTCTTCCTCCTCCTCCTCCTCCACCTCTCCCTTCCTCCCCGCCTCCTCCTCCCCTCCCCGCCTGCCTGCCCCTGTGAATATCTATTAGGCAGATAGCTGGCCGTGTGACGTGGACCTCAAACACTGCACCGCTCTCTCCTGCCTCCATAAGGCAGTGTTGCGTAACGGCAGCACTCTCCATCAACACGCCATCAACACGCGTGTCAGGAGGAAGATCTGAAAATGAAGATCTGAATTTCTCTTTCTCTCTGTCCCTCCCACTCTCTCTTTCTGTCTCTCTCTTTTTCTCTTTGTCCATCCCACTCTCTCTCTCCCTCTTTCTCTCTCTCTCTTTGTCCCTCCCACTCTCTCTCTCTTTCTCTCTCTCTCCCTCTCTCGTTGTCCTCCCACTCTTTCTTTCTGTCTCTCTCTGTCTCTCCCACTCTCCATCTCTTTCTCTCTCTCTCTCTCTCTCTCTCTCACACAGTTTCCCCCCCACATTCCCTTCTTTTCTCTTCTATTTGTTCTGCAGTGAAATGTGCTCCTGCCTTTCTTGTTGTGACAGATCGGGGAGGCGCAATTCTGATTTGACAACCCACCTGGGAAAACATGCCCTTGGGATGGGGTGTGTGTGTGTGTGTGAGAAGGGGCTTGGGGCTTGTGCAAGTGATGAAACTTTCATTTGAATGGGGATGTTGAAGAACATATACTGTAGATGGGACATAGTCAGATGCCAAATAGAGAAATCCAGTGTGACAGGACCGACTTTACTTTTACACAAATTACACATCAACAGACCTACAGTGCAGCGCCATGCACCGTATTTATCCTGCTTATACCAATAATGAGAGCCTATTAGTGTGAGCAAGTGGCAAAGTAGCTTAGCTGTGGTGGAAAAAAAGAGAGGGATGAGTGAAAGGGGGGGAAGAAAAAAAAAAGGAAAGTTGACTCATGACTTTGGGAGAACAATAGCAGCAAGCCAGAGCCGGTAAGCCAGCGGCCCACCGATGGCTCGGCATCATGGGAAATTAAAGCTTGACAAACAGATGAGATGTCAGCGCGCAGAAAACGCTATTTTTCATTTTACCCGCCACCACTCTCCACGGGTGGGGGGGTTGGGGGGGGGTACGCGATCTTTAAGGAAAGGAAGGGAACAATAACAGAGCTTAGAGGAGTGGGAGAGGGGGAGAGTGAGAGGGGAACAGAGGAATAGAGAGAAAGACCGTCTGCTGAAGTATTACGCCGGCTTTGTAATAGAATGCCACCGCTCTCCCCAAAGAGAAGTCAAGATGTCATTGGAGTCCACTATAAGCCAGCAGGTCGGGCGCGCCCTTCTCCGCTGACACACGACACGTGTCTGCGCGCGTGTTTGCGTGGGTGTGCGCGAGGCTCGCAGCGCTGGTGAGGACAGGCGAGATAATGCGGCATTTTCCCTGGTGATCTTCGGCGAGACACTGGCGGGGCGGGGGTGGGGTGGGGGGTGGGTGTTGGTTGTCGGGGTGGCTCGCCGGTGCGGTCCTGCCCGGGATCAGGCTCCCGTCACTGGGCTGGGAGAGCCATTACGGCTGGCTAGAGCGACCGGGTTGCGGGCGTGTGATAAAGTGGAGCCCGGCGCCGAGTCCCCTGACCTGGGAGAACTGCTGCATATTGATTTTTTTTCTCCCTCTTTTATATATATGTGGGCTGTAATAGAGAAATCCCCCAGAGGAGACGCGCGGAGTAAATACCGGAGCATTGGGGCGTGTAAGCCCAGAAACAGCTTAGTCGAAGTGCAAAATCAAACTGCTCAGCATAATGGAACAGAAGAGTACAGAGTAGGGGGATTCGAACCTTTGTGCACTCCACATGCGCTTTATACGGATATAATACACTTACAGTAGGGCCGGGCACGTCCTGCTCGCTGCACGGGGACAGTAGCGTCTCCAGCATTCCGTCTTCCTCGTTCGCGTCTCCGCTCTACGTGCCGGGCCGGTCGCATGCGCGCTGTTCCTCCGACACTTTGGAATATAACGCAGGAGTGAATTCGACGTGGTCATGCGCGCGGAAGCTCGCAGATTACCATTCACCTTCGAGGAAAAAAAAAAGACGCCACGTCCATATATCTCTTGCCACAGGGAACACGATAAGCTCACCATAGTTTATAGGCTGTGTATTGTAATGGTGGGCTCGGAACATGTGGAGCACCTGTGGTGGGCAGATAGAGGGCGAGATGGATGAAGTACGAGCTCTCCTGTCCCTGTGCCTTGCTGCAGGAAGAGTGGGCCCACACAACACATTAATCTGCCCATAGACAATATCCATCTGTCGCCTGGGCAAGGCCTCAAGGTGTTGGCACTGTGCGTGTGTGTGTGTGTTGTGGAGTTGGCTGGCTGCGGAGGTGTACATGGCCATGCACATGGCCGTGTGTGTGTGTGTGTGTGTGTGTGTGTGTAGGGCTGTAGATGCAGCAGCATGGCTTGTCACCCAAGCAGCCAGAGGTGCAGTAATCCCTGTTTGACCCAAACATCTCTCCAGAATGCACCACTGAACATGATGCCCCCCATCTCCATAGCAACTCTGGATGAGTCCAACCATGGTAGCAGTGTGACTTGTCTTGAATAGGTGATGACTTCATCTCTTTCACACTGTCATGCTTGCAAACTTGCTGTGGTTTCTTTGTCCAGTGTTCGTTCTCTCTCTCTCTCTCTCTCTCTCTCCCCCTCTTCTCTCTCCATCCCTCTTCTCTCCATTTCCCTCCCTCTTCTCTCCATCTCTCTGTCCCTCCCTCTCTCTCTCTCCCCCCCCTCTCTGTCCCTCCCTCTCTCTCTCTCTCTCCCCCCCTCTCTGTCCCTCTCTCTCCCCCCTCTGTCCCTCCCTCTCTCTCTCTCTCTCTCCCCCTCTCTGTCCCTCTCTCTCTCTCAGCTCCACCCCATGTGTTGCTGTCATTTCTTCTTGAGTCACATAAAGCCACTATGGCCTTTCGTTTCTTCTTCTGCACAGCTAGCAATACAGAGCTATGCACTTGTGCGCTTCTAAAATAATTTATATTCTTAAGGTCATAAGTCTGTTTTGTATGACATTGCAACCCCATAAAAGTGAATAACAGCGAGCTGAAGAGCTGTCCTCAATACCTCAGTGTCACACACACTTCTGTGTTTCATCTCTCTGTCTCATTCACACACACACACACACACACACACACATATATTCACTTTCCATGCACACACTCACACATGCCCGCACATCCGCATGCGCGCACACACACACACACACACACACACACACACACACACACACACACACACACACAATCCTCAGAGACAGTAAAACGTCTCCCCTCAAACACTTGCCAGAAAAAGCAGGAGACTTAAACAAGTTCATTTTATTTCATCCATCTTTTAAAATATGCAGTGTTTGAAATTGCTCCTGAGCTGGTGGCATTAATAATGCATCTGCCTTAAAACCGGCATGAAGTTCAGAAAAATCAGAAATCAGGCGTCCTCGACGACAGTGTTTCCTACCTGCGAGCTGGAGTCACAGGCTGCAGTCTTCCAATGCGCATGTTTTATGCATTCATGGATTAGCATACCACCCACTCAACTGTAATACTTGCTAACCTCTGAAGTTAGGAATCGCACTGCTAATGTCGTAATCGGGGCCGCGGGAGAGCTGCAGGGGGCGGGGCTTTGGCGTGAGGGCTCTTGCTGCTGGGCTGAGTTGGAAACAGATGCGTGTCATTACCGAGGATGAGGGGATCGGCGTGGGGGTCGCCAAACGCCAGGACGAGATCTCACTGATGTGTAATGGGAAGCCATTGAGAAGCCCGTGCTTAAAACATGGCCGCCGCCGTGTTGTGTAACGGCCAGCCGCATTCCTGCTCGGGGGTTTTGTTTTGTTGGGTAGAGTTTGAAGGTCAAAAGGTGGTTCGTGTCTCTGTTTCGTTCGCTGGTTTTTGGCTTTTCGATTAATTAGTAAATGCTTATCATAGCTGTATGCCATGTCTCGGCAGGGTGACAACACCCCAGCGTTGTAAAATTAATTATTTCACTAATGTGGACCTTGCGCGTGAGAAAATGCTGAACTCTACCCAAACAGCTCATTAATCTTGTGATGGCCTCTCCAGGGCTAGGTGAAGTGGTGCTGAATTTCAATACACACCACCTCCTCTTGTCTCACCTTTGGCTACTTCTCTGCTGTGGAGAGAGGCATTTCAAACACACTTGTGAACATATGTGCGCATATCATTTGGGTGCCCACACACAACCCCAGAAATAACTGCACGTCATGTGTATATGTGCATGTTACTGTAACATGCACACTAATATACGCCTGAAATCCCAGAGGCAAATGTACATGCGGTATCACTTCAACAATTGATGGCAGACTTAAATTGGACAGTAACAGGCTAAAGAGGGGCGAGAGGTTGGCCAGAAACTAATGTTTCATTTATCCTATTGGACTGTAATTCATACTCCTTTTTGTCAAGTGTCATCTCCTTTTTAGTTCAACCATTCATTACACACTGGAGTGTTATCCTGAAACAGTGGTGAAATAGATGGAGAAACTTGAGATTTTTTATAATTAAAAAGTGGCTCTCGTTATCACAAAAATCACAAAGAAAATCCCTGATTTTCAGCCCATTCAAAGGAGGCTCTCGTTAAAATGTTCTGAGGGCAGGATGACCCTGGAACCCTGATCATCCAGGATGACCCTGGAACCCTGATCATCCAGGATGACCCTGGAACCCTGATCATCCAGGATTGACCCTGGAACCCTGATCATCCAGGATGACCCTGGAACCTCATCATACATTTTGACAGAGCTGCTGAAAACCAGCAAAATGTTCTCATATCATTATTCTATGTTGTCCCCCCCCCCCTCTCTCTCTGCTTTAATTCCAGAAATCTATTCCCTTTTTTGCTCTGGCTTTTTAATTAAACGTGAAGTGAGATGGCACCTTTTGATTTTTCTCATTGAGTTTTGATTTAATTGGATTGTTGTATTTTTTTTTATTTAATTCAAACTCAGCAATCAATCACAATAATGTGGAACATCACGCTGCATTTAAACATTGCTGATAAAATGCACGGTTTAACCATGCAGTCACACGTGCTAGCATGTTCATGACTGGCTTCATCCGACAAGGCAATTGCAAAACACGTACAATTATTTATAGGTGAATTATGTAAAACTGTGTCTCGTGTTATTCAATATTTAGAAACACTCTGGGTGTATGCATATTTTTCCCGTGTCGGGAGTGTAAGTAAACAAAAACATTCAAATATTTTGTTAATATTTTGCATTAGATGCATTTTTAACAAGCAATCTCAGTGTGGGGCTAGCGTGGTTCGAAGTCAGAACTTCCACACACATTGTAAATCTCAAAATGTAACCAAAATAAGGCTGAGATTACAGGCAATATTACTGTACATTAACAGTTCAGCCAATTCAAAAATATTCTTAATACCTCATGCACAGGCATCAGACTAGGCTAAATGAATGTTAGCGATGTGCTTAATCCAGGTAATACAAGTATGTCTGGCTGGAGAACAACAGGAGAAACCACACCTGACAAGCACAAACATATCTAGCATCATTCTATACCCAGATTTTAAAGTAATATGCTATTGGGTGAAATTATAACGTAATGTGTGCTAGTTCTACCCATCTTCCTAACTTTCAAATAATTTCAATCAAATGGAAGCTATTAAATTAAAAAAATAGATTTGTCCAGAGTCCTGAAGCTGACTTAGAAAGCTACATAACATTGATATAGTGTTATAATTAAGTTTATATCCAGAATGCCTCATATTTGCAAAGCGCTGATGAAATACTTTGACAAGAAGTTACTATAAATAAATAATTACAGTACATTATTTATGGTTAATGACTCCTTGTTTTTTTTTTTTTTCCAAAAGCTTGAAATACTTAATAAAACATATAAATATGCATTTGGTGTCTAGGTTATATTGTTTAGAACTGCAAAAAGTCATTATTGAAAGAATTAATAAAAACGGTTAATAGAGTAGTTTGTTAATATAAAACCATAGTTCTGGCACGCTGTGGGTTTATCCTGGGTCTATCGTGACTACGCTTTCGGAGTATCACTGGTGCTCTTCTGAACTTCCTGCTAACTCATGGCACACTGTGCATTATGCATGCCCACCCCCCGCTATCAGGTGGACACTCACTCTTGGATATTCTGCCTGCTTCTGTACAGTCTTCAGTGCTTTTCAAACAATGACAGTTGGGGAAAGAGTGGGTCTCCATAATCACGCTTTATTAGAGTTACGTCTCTTGGAGCCAATTTGGACAGGACTATACTGAAAAATGTTCTCCACTCACTTTTCTCTAATTGCCTCTAAGGGTTTACATTGGGCTATGGAGAGAGTGCTGGTCTTTTATCATTTTTCATAACTTATTCACCATATTGTGCATTTCCTCTGTATTAATTAATTTAAAGGAACAATTTTCTTGGTGTAATTTATTAAAGTTTAAATAAAAAATAAATATGTCAGGGAGGATTTTTCTTCCTCTATTAAAAATCAGTGTGGAAATATATATGTGATTTCTTATGCTGTCGGTCACATTTCCTTGAGATTCCTCGGGGTATAAAGATTAGACTACAATACAGAAGTTTACTCTAGATGTTTACATTTAACTTACATTTACAGCATATGATATAAATGTAGACCAGAGTCTAAGAATACAGTCAAACGAGATCCATGTCAGAGACGTGTCAAAGACAGGGAATCAGAGAAGGAAAACACTGATAAAGTACATTTTTGAATGAAAGTAGTTAATCAATCGCCCTGTAGAAGTGAATGTGGATCTTTTTGAAGAGGTGGCTCTTCACTCTAGTTTTGAACACAGCCAATAGCTCCTCTGTATGGACAGGCAACGTCATTCCACCATGTGGCTGGTACTGCCTAAAGAGTTCTGAGGTAGTTCAAGGATTTTAAAACCTCTGCAGGCAAATATAGGTAGCCAGGAAATGGAAGGTGTCACTGGAGTGATGCGTGTCATCTTGGGAAGATTGAATACAAGTCATCCAGGTGCATTATGGGCAGATCAGCTGCGATGGCCTTGAGCATGTTCAGAGATACCCGAGCTGTGGTAGTCCACTCAGAGAGTGTTCAGAGATGACCAAATCATTTGTGGACAGGTATTCAGAGGAATATGTTACAGCGTTGTCTTCTTGGGGTTTAGCTGTTGTTGAAGATGAGATGTCATGTAGGCCTGTCTAGATCTGACCCAGTATAACAGTAGTTATAAAGATCCAAGCACTCAGTCCTGTGGGGCATTGGTAAAAGGCCTGCAAGGAACGTATGTGTATCTTCTCCATATCGCGTGATATTAGCACCCCTCCCTTTAGGATGCAGTGCAGATTACTACACTAAATCATTGATGCCAGTGAGGATAGACAGAAGAGTAGCGTGGTTGATCAGGCTGAAAACAGCAAAGAGTTCTTGGATGATCAAGACCAATGGTGGTTTGGATATCTGGCAGCATGAAGCTTCTCTATAAATGTGATGAGGGCAGTTTCTATGTGATGTGCCAAACTGGCTTAGATCCTGGACTCCATTCTCAGTAAGGAAGTTAGGCAACTGATTGTAAACAGCATATTTCAGATATTAGTAGCTGCTGACATGGTGGAGGTCAGTATTGATTTTTTCTTTTAATGGGTGTAGCTCTGGTGGTCTTAACGGGGATTGGTGTGTGAATTGATGTTCTAGAGTTGTTCATGATGGGAGTGATAAAGGAGAGGAAGCTCTGAGAAGGACTGGGAGGGATGAGATCTTGGAGACAGGAGCTGAGGTTGGTAGCCAGTGTTAACCTGCAGAATCTCTTCTGGAAGGATTGGAGAAAAGATGTCAGAGAGTTGCGAGGTGAAGGTTAAGGTGTCGTGGGCGAAAAAAACCCATCGCGTTGCAAAAGAAAAACTCGCTGAGAATGCACAAAGCAGATTCATCAAAACGACAACAGGCACGCTACATTTTGGAAGCGCTGCAAATCTAGTCACAACACAACGGGAATTGTGTCTGGATTTGCAGTGTTTCTGAACTTGCAGAGCGTTTCCGAAAAGTAGCGCACATGTTGTCATTTTGATGAATGTGCTTTGTGTATTTGCAGCGCGTTTTTGTTTTGCAGCGCGACGCGTCTTCTCGGCCACCGTAGTAAGGGCTAGTGGCCAGCATGCACAAAAAAGTTTACTTTCTTCTCAAAAAAAGGGAACACAATCCTATGGGGTTAGGGATGGTGCGGAGTGGGGATTGAGGAAGGAAGAGGAAATGTTGCCGCTTGCTTGGGTGAGATAAACTTCAAGAGGAGGGTGTGGAGAGACCGGTGATCTGTTGTCGGTCTCAATTTTCTCCACCTTCAGTCAGCCACTTGTAGTTCTTTACAGTGGCTATGAAGCACCGTAGACAGACAGTGCACTGGTGGGTGAGATCTTGTTGGCTTAGTTTGGACAGATTCAGTTTATTAAAAAGAAACTGAAAAAAGTCTCACAAACTTTTAGTGTAACTTTGCTAAGTGTGCTGATTTCCCCGCTGAAGGGATATGTAGTTTTGGACATAATTGCATTGGACAGAACCTGAAGACACCCACGAACTGTACGAGAATGTTTCCATGCAGTCTTTTACAAATGTAAATTCTAATGCATCTCATTACCCAAAGATCAAAGGTTTCCTTTAATTTATACTAGATACTTTATCTAGTCCTCTCGGTGGTTTGGCAGGACTGACATGACAAGTAAACGTTCTTTCAGATCTTCAACTTTCAGATGTAAAGTTTGTTTCGTGTCACATCCATATGGAGAGCAATAGTCTGAGCTCTTCATCTTCAGGAATATGGCAAGGCTACCTGAAAGGATCACGGGGCTGGATAAAGGGATGCTCTCCTGCACTCCTGCCGTCTGTCAGCTTCCTGCAGATTTACCAGTGGTAATGGCTCCAGGGGTAGAGTGACAAGTACATGGTGTTTAGGGCCATGGCTGGAGAGAGGAGAGGCAAAGCTTCGGTCAGGCCATGTGACTTACAAAAGAGAGGGAGAGAGAGCAAGGTGGAGGTTTCATCATTCTGGCATTTTTATTTATTTATTTATTTATTTTTTAAGTTTTAGAGTTTATTGTTAGCTTCAGGTTTGTGGTCTATTTCGATTTGAAGTGGATAAAAACTTTCTCTTGGGCATAAGGATCTTCAGTCAGTCTCTGGGCTCTCCTGCTCTCATTAGCAGGATGTTTTGTTTGTCGATAGCAACTGACCAATGTCTTCTCTTTATTCTTTTGAAAACTCGTTAAGAACACACAAATTTTGTGCAGCAACGTGAAATCTAAAGAACACTCTAGGAGCTGAGGAAACGGCTCCTACAGAAGCCAGTCAGCTTTACTCAGAAGTGACGTCTCACCAGCAGAAGATATGGAGAGTAAACAAGAATATGAAAAGATGCTTGTGTGCATTAAAATCCACACTGACAAACTGCTATGGCGGAGTAATGCTTTGCCAGCTTCCATAGCTCCAGCTGTCCATCTGCTGAGAGGATCTGCACGCACTGGGTTACTATTTTTACATGCAAATACTGCATGCTGCTGCTGTTAGCATTAGAGAGGAAGAGATGGTTAGAGAAAAGGGTTAGAAGGACAGAACCGCAGAACGCAGAACCGCTTAACTGTGAAACAAAAGACCATAACCAGCCACCGATAATTGACGCAATGTTAAGATGCGTGTTAAGATAAATAACAACAGAACGTTACAAGTGCATTTGCGTAGCCGTAGCTCTTTTTGTTTTGTCGGCAAAAGATAAGCTGTATTGGTTGTGTGTGTGTGTGTGTGTGTATGTAAGAACACTATGGCTTTTGTGGTGCTGTGCTTAGCTTGCCCTTGTCCAAGGTTAATCTGTCACTTTTCATGTATATTTGCATTCATTCTTATCTACTCCTCGCCACTCAGCCGTCTGCCTATGTGTGAATCCACCTCTCCCACCTAATCGCTTTCCTTTATTATAAATGAGTCTCTAACATCAGCCCCCTCCCATATCCTCCTCATTGTCTCCTCCACACACATACACACACATGTGCTCACGTGTGATACATGTATATGTAATATATAATTCATAATATGTACAAATCTTACCCTTCACTGTGTGTTACAGCACTCTGTTCTAAAACGTCTGGCAGTCCTAATCTCCAAACAGATGCCAGTGTCTTTACTGCAACACAGTTCTTGAGTTCCGGCCACCTTGTGACCAGGTCTGTGATTGGCTGTTTTACAGCAGAGTCAGTTGTGTGATTGACAGGTGTATTTCCCCTCCAAAAACCCACAGTCAGTTTTGGCTAGCAGACTGAGTTTGAACGAATGCCATAACGAATACCATGAAAATGAAATCTAACCCACTTTCCAGCATTAGTGTGTATGGCAGCAGTTTCTGGTTGAATTGTAGAGCGCATCTCCAGCTTAACCTGCCCACATCCATTTGGGTTTTTCTCATACAATGGGGGAAAAAAGGGATTAAATGTGCATTTTTTAAACTTAGTCTCTGTATTCTCAGAAAGTTCTGTTTTAAGTAATGTTTTAACGTCTCTTAACTTTAAAAGATTTATCTTTTATTGCTACACAAATGTGCCTATGGACCCTGGCGTGCAACCTGGCTTTCAATTTAACACAGGAATATGCATTTCATACTTGTAATTTTGAACTGGGTCAGATGAAATGTAAATTGGTATTAAAAGGGTTTTGGAGAATTTGTCCATGAAGAATATTTTACTTGAATGTGTGACTTGGGATAATTACACTGGGTATTACAATAAGACGTTCAAAAGATTATATTACTTCATAGCCCCGTGCATGGGCGTAATTTACACTGGGGACGCAGAGGACATGTCCCCGTCACTTTCTGAAATGGCTGAATTTGTTCCCACCACTTTTTGAAAGTGTACTCCGAAAAGATTTTATGCAACTGCTCGCTGCAGATGCCTGTCCAAACAGTGTGTGACACTGGCAGCAGGAGGACGTGGGACAGAGGACGTGAGACAGAGCCCTCACCTCTAATAAGACATGTGACCAGTGCCTGTCACTGCACGTCCGAAGTCCTGACTTTTCCGTCCGAACAAACGTTCCAACAATGCGAATGTTTTTTTTTTAAATCAAAATAAATCGAAAGCAATTCGCTGCAGGTATATTCTGAGCCGTAGTGCTGAGTCTTCTTGCATGGTTCGGCTCTGGAGGGACGTCTTTCTTTCAGTCTCAGCGTGGATCTGGTTTCGGTGAACGTGCATGGCTGGGAACATGATCTCCTAAAGGGAACTTGAATTTGAGCGGCTGCACTGAATGCAACACCTGGTCCACATTCTTCTCCCTAGTTCTTTCCAAAGCAAAGTTCCACCTCTGACCATAGTTCACACCTTATCTCCTCCGTGGCATCAGATGATCTCTTATGAACGACATAAGCTTGGGACTCCTTGTGTTCGGTAATAGTACATCGGAAAAACATGAAACCCTGTGGTATAGTGGCAAATGATGCAGTGTGGAAATGTTTCCGTTGTACACATTTGGCACACATCATCCGTCCTAATAGATGGGAAGTAACATCATTTTTCCTGATAGAAGGAAAGTAATGGCACATTGGGACTGAGCCTACCAATATAGCCCTGTGTTAACGTGTCATTAGAAGAGGGAAAGGAAGATAAATGCACACAGTACTAGATTTTGATATCGCAATATACTCAGTACACTTAGAAACATATGTAAGGTCCTTCCAAGGTTTCAGTATTATTGATGTGTTGTGAATCTGCAGGCATTGTTCTAGGGTTCTAGGAATCCGGATGACAGAGGACTGTATATGTGTGTGTGTAAGACGGCAATATTTGAGTCAGGACATTTCAAAGGGGTTCCACAAAACAGGTTCTTTGAACAGCTACTTTGGAATAGAAACAAAGAAGGAGCTGGAAGACAAATTGGGCCTGACTGTTGGTGACTGTTGATTGGTCAGTGATGGTTGCTAACTGTGTCCAAGGGTAAGTCTTTTTTGAAGAGTGGAAAATGTGATGTGTAATATTCCGTATTAGCCACATGCAAGACTTGAACTAAACTAAAAGTGTCCATTATAAGTGCTGCGCTCTCACACTGGGAAATACCAAACATGTATCCAACACGTTCATAGCAAACACATAGTGTAACCATAAAGTATGCATGCATACTGGAAATGTTGGCCACAGTTGTATGTAATCCAGGCATATTTGGCATACTGGAGAAAATTGTTTTGGTCCTATACAACATTAGTTCATCAGTACAACATGTTACTTTTGGCCAAGACCAGTTCACAGTTAGTATGGTGTGAACTGAATGTTGTGCCAACAAGCTCTGACCTGGTCACCTGGATGTCACTGTTAGGTCTCTGGACCGCATGCCTGTATTTTCTTTTCCAACGTGCTGTGCATCAGAATGTACTGTTTGCATGTCACTGAACATATCCTGAATAAGACCTGCTGTTACTAGATAAGTGCTATTCTCTTCATCTGAGAGTGGTATTAATGTTATGGCTGATTGCCATAAAATTGGATGCATTTATGAGACAATAGACCACTGTATATGTGATATAGTACAGCTTTTCAGCTAATTCAGACATCTCAACAAAACACTTTTGCAAAGGAAATGGACTAATGTTAGTTTAAAGCTAGTTTGAATGAGTTAGCAAGCTAATATATCACTGGTCAACCTCTGAAAACCAGTCACTTACGTTACTAGCCATGTTGGTTACACCACAAAACATTTTTTTGTGACAGAATGTCTTATTGCTAAATAATTTACACATTTTCCTTGCTAGAAAGTAAGCTAAAATGTTACAAATGCTATAAATCTATGTTTTCATCTATGGATGACGTTTTCCACCATTCCACCATTTTACATGAAGCAGATTTGGTGCTTGAGAGAGGTTTGGAGAGTTGAGAGCAGACAACTCGCAAACACGTGTGAGCTTCGAACATGGAGAGCGCTGGCGAGAATACGCTCAGGGTTTGAATGAAACATTGTTTTGTTCGGCAAACACAAAGGTATTTACCTGTGCATTCAGTGCTGATAAAGTGCATTCAAGTCTATTACAGCAGGGTACCCAGAGCTATCCTGTTCAAATTGTAACATTCATGTTTAAAAACGTGATTATGTTCTCTCATCCTCTCAAGCCAAGCATTGTGATTTCTTCTTTTCATTTTTTAACTTTGGGATAATCTGACACACTGACAAGCCTGCTACCCCGCCTTCCCAATCATTAGCGCACACACTCTTTCTCATACGCACTAACACACACGCGCAAAACATATGACGTGTGACTTCGCCGCTTGATCGTCGAACTTTTTTTTCCCCCCAAGTTGGCACACTCCATGCAAAAGCAGCGTGCAAAATATAGCGCTCGCATTAGAAAAATTGAAAGTGACACACCGCGTGAACCCTGCCTCACCATCAACTACATCCATTAGCCTTTTGTTCTGCCCTTCACTGCACAACCACAGGGTCATGGAAACAATGTGACAGGAGTAAGATTCAAACTTCAACCTGGAGCCCTGCACCAGTATACAGAATGGACACTGACTTCGTCCTTGGGAAGAGCCTCACTTCACTACATTAACAACTTGATAGCTCTCTCGCTCTCTCTCTCTCTCTCTCTCTCTCTCTCTCTCTCTCTCTATATATATATATATATATATATATATATATATATACACACTTTACACAGAATCTTACTGTAAAATGTAAAATAAAATTTGCTGAGGCACGTGTATTGGTCTTGGATGGATCTCTGACCCGACACTGTAAAACCCAAATTGAAAGTCCACTTTGAGACATGCATTGTATGTTAGTGCATTAAAACAAACTCTAGCACTCTTTCACTCTCTTTTCCTCTCCCGCATCTCTCAGCCTGTCTCTCTTTCTCTCACCCCCCACCCCCTCCCCACAATGGCCTGCCAGAACTATTTAGGTAGCCACTGAGAAACTAAGGACAGAAACTCTAGCCAAGAAGTTCTCACTTTGAAAAAAAGAAGATAACTGGCCAGCCTCCAAAGTGTGAATTATGTCAAAGTGTGTTGTACTAGTTAAATGCAGATGAATACATACTAATGAGACATTAGACAAGAAGACTTTATTCACCATATGCTGTTGGAAGGCCAACTGGAATAATGTTGAATTCCTTCACTTGATTTTTAAACATAGGTGTATATATATAAATAAGTTCATATATATATATATATATATATATATATATATATATATATATATATATATATATAGTCCAAATGAATATGTAGTGTATTTTTGTTGGAGTGCTGTGCTTATGTATTTCGTACTCATCTGTATGTAAGCTGAATACCGTATAATCTAATGCCCGAGCTTCTCTTCTCAAATCTTCATGTCTTTGCTTCTGTAATGGTTTCATGTTCATTTACTGAACTTAATCTACATGTTAAAATCACTCTGTCTGAAATGGAAACAGGGATCTTGCCATGTGTTTGCATTTGTAATGAATGTGTAATGCCCACTTGGACCAAATGATCCATCAATTTTGATTAGGTTGTAATTACCGGGACAATGATGGATTCAAATGACTTCATTATAAATCTGATCAGGAACTGTCTCCACTTGATTGTATATTTGTGCTTATTACAAGTAGCCAGAATTCTGGCTCATCTCGGACATTTTTTTTTCTCAAACTCTTTCTGAATCTAGAGTTAAGTAGTAAAATTGTCAGCAGCCCTGGATAATTATTACCACAGGCTGATAATTGCTCCTTCTCAGGGTTCTGTGTTAGAACCATATTATTTACTATCCTCAAGCAGTTGTAAAAACAGACCTCACTCTAGACCTGCATGGACCATCTTGTATAATTCAACATATTGGGTGTGATGTGCAGACACGTGCAGGTCTACAATAAGACCCACAAGAGGATCAGCTGTACTAAGTTCCAGACTTCGTTTCAGCAGGTCTCCATGAGACCTCCCCATACGAGGACAGCCCTCTGATGTGTGTGAGGGCTCATCCCATCAAACGGAGCTCAGAGCCGGTGTCCGCACGCTCCCCAACGCACACACGAGTCTCTGGAACGCTGAGGCGGCTAATTATTTTGGATTAGACATCGTGCGGTCTTGCCGCAGGTGAATCAGGTAACTGCAGAGGTGTTAAAGTTCAAAAAGTCCAACCATGTGCCACCTTGTTGGTGTCATTAATTATTATGAACTACTGGTTTGTGCTAATTAGCACCGACAGTTGGAATAAAATCTTGGGTAGAAACATAGGCTACATTCCTCTGGTTAAATACTTCCAATACCTCTGCTACAAATACATATATTAACTAACTAGGGCCACATTTCTGTGGCGGTTCTAATTGTTCTAACGGTTTTGTTGTTTTGAAATCTAGTTGGTATTTTCGTATGAGGGGTCGTTATGTTGATGCCGACAATTATGTGCACAAATGCAAGACGTGGAAATTAGACTATAACGATGCGTCAAGTGCTTCTCTGTTTGGATCAGATCTCTGAGTTTAGGCATTTCACGCGATTCAGAACCTGAATTTGTTTTGTACCACGTTTTTGTTATGAATGCTACTCCGTAGCTACATCTACTATCTCGTATATATTGAATAAAAAAAAACACAAATAACAAAAACAGTGTACGGGAGCAATGGTGAATGGTAGTACAGCTCCACAGGAGGAACTGGAGGACTTTTGGCCTGCTTTCAGGCTAAAGATTAGTTACCTTGTACCTCCAAACGCCTCTAGCCTTTTGCTGCCTGCCACATTTATGTCTTTGAGCAATGTTCGTCAACCCATGTAGCTGAAGGGGTTGCGGTAACACGGTACCCCACCTCCCCCCGGTTCACCTTTCCCCATTCAGCTCTGGGAGAAGAGTGTCCCTACTGTGAATATATCAAGGATTTATTCATTAATTTTTTTTTTTTTTTTAAAGGAGCTGAATGGAATGTTGACAGTTGACACACACAGTTCCTGGAGCATATCCGAGGGTTTGTGTGCACTCCGCACTCAGAGGGAGCTGGTGAGTAGAGTGGAAATGTGCTAGAAGACTGAAGCCCTGCTAGTCTGCTCAGTCATAGTGAGCTGGAGGGAGGGGGGGAGGTGGGGGGGGGCAGTCTCACACGACCATTTAAGGCTGGCGTAGCAGGTCATGCTGTTTTTGTTTTCCGAGGCATGATAGTCGAGAAACACGGGGCCGGTTGAAGTAGGCCTATTCTTCACAAATGTGTGTTTCATTGTCATTCGTGCTCGCGCGCATTCATCATACTGGCTGGATCCGTGGTCGCAAATAGATATGTTAAAGGAGAGTGGTGAAGCCTCGATGGCTTGGCCTTAACCATGCAAACGTCTGTGTCTGTGTGTGTATCCATGTTAATAATCCCCGTTCGCCATCCCTGCTTGTCTGCTAATTGACTCTTACTGCAAATCCTTTAGGGAAAATTGAGCTTCCTTGATCAGAGCCCAAAATAACCTGCTGAGGGCCATCTGATGTACAACTTAACTAACAGAAGGAGGAAGGTAATTGGAACTATAGATAGACATTTGACTTGTACTGATCCAGGAACAGTTTTCTTATCTTAAATCCTTAATGGCTGCAGATAAAAAAATAAATACAACATTTTCAAAACAGTGTAAAATAAAAGGGGGGATAAGCTGGACCGTTAAAGTGAGCTGGAAGAACAACTTTCCTCCGTTCTGAAGCAGTGCGAGAGGACATTCATTAAAGCCTATTTAGATGCCGATAAGGAGCTGTGGCTCGGGGTGCTGCGCTTGTGCCGCGCGGCCGAGGTGCAGGACGCGCTCCAGGACTGGCTGCCTGCAATTACAGCTGCCGGGCTTTTGATTTTTGAATAATGGGTCCGTAATGTGAAATGTACCCAAAGGCAATGCAGTTATTTAACCTACAAGTCAGTCAGTGTCCGTGTGATTGATGCTATTTAAATAGAAAGCAATTTAAAATGGTGCTCATGTGAGTTTTATGGCGAGCTGCTGTTTTGTTCAGGGAAAGACGGATGACTGGGAGGTGTGGCAACTGACAAGTAGTGCAGGCAACAGCGCATCCGTATGAGAAAGCGGTTTTAAGTACACAAAGTCTGTCTGTGTGTGTGTGTGTACTGCAGGCGTGCCTAGCTACTTGTCTCTCTTTGTTTGATTGGTTCGTGACCAGTATGAAAGCTGTGCTCTTCCTGCTGACATTGCAGGGCTGTCCAACAGAGGGCACTGTGGCTACACTTTTATCTCCAGGGAGAGACGGAGCCCTGTGTGCGGGCCAGTCAGCCAGCCAGTCAGCCAATGGGGAGGGGTGTGATTAGCCAATGAATGACTATGTGGGGGCTTTTCGCTGCAGCACACTTTACAAAGTGCTCCCCTCTTTGAGTCCTACTTTGATGTAGGCGCTGACTGGGCTGAACTTCTGTGCTGGCCTGTGTACGTGTACACGTATGTGACAGAGTGCAGTATGTTTCAGCCAACCCAGAAGATGATGCCATTTAATATTTGCAGTAATATCCTACAGTATGTCTCTAACACGCGGCGACTGCACTGTCGTGTCCTGGCGTGGCCAGATGTGGTCTTCCTCACGTTCTCGGGGCACACGCAGGCCTTGCTGAGGCTCACAGGGGTGTCGTGGGTAGTCGTGGGGCTCCTGAGAAGGGCGGGGCCTCGCGAGCGTCCTTGCAGCTGCCTGGCCTGGGTGTTGGTGGACCAGCGAGGCAGCTCGGGAGGCACGGGAGGGAGCGAGGTCTCCGGAGGGGAGGACACGAAAGGAGCGGTGCTCTACAGGAACGGAACATCTGAAGAAGGAAGGATGGAACAGAGAGGAGAAGGGTGGTGTGCAACTGGGACTGATACAGACCTTCACACACCACTGATAAGGAGCTGAAAATCCTCCTCCTAGCAGAAACCTCTCACACTGTAGCACTCACACATACACTTACAGAAACACCAAAACTATTCCACTCCGCTGCTGCCTGCAAACTGCTATACCTGCAGCGTGGAGGCTCATGGAAATGCACGTGCTCGGTCGCCGTTTAATGCGCGGGCCTATTTAACATGCAAATATCAAACAAATGACTCTCCAGGCGTCACCTCTAAAGCAATGGCACGAGGCAATCAGGCATGCCGGCAAACTTAACTGATTTCATTCTTGAGGCAGTGAACGGAACACCAAATTCAAGCTCACCCACCGTGAGCTGTGTGCTCGTGACTGGTAATGTCATCACCGATGACCCTCAAGGAGCTCGGTTGGGCCTGGAAGACGAGTGGGAGAAAACACCCTTCTGTGCTTCCTGCTGTGACTTCCCCGTCCCGCGTGCGTACCGTCGTGCGTGGCATTTGTGCTCCCCCGTGTTCCTGTAATGCTGGGAATTGTAGTCAATTCTCACCCAGTCAGCTGTGCCTGTTGTAGCAGAGCAGCTGCTGACCTGAGAGAGTGAAACAAGCATGTGCTTCCTCCTTGACCTGTGCATTCACTCGTGCCATTTCCCAGGCTGCCGTCGTCCCCAAAGCTTCCTCTGCAGCGTGTTGCCTCTCCTGCTTGTGTGCTTCACACCAGGCTCAGAAAATGACTTGTGAGCATTACACATTAAAGATGCGCCGTCTGCACAATCTTTTACGGTGATTGGCAAGGATGCCTCCACATTCTCTCACTCACTCACTTTCTTAGTTCTCTCTCTCTCTCTCTCCTTGTCCATCTCTCCTTTTTCTTTCTTTCCTTTTGCTCTCTCTTCTTTTTCTCTCTCCCTCCCTTTCTCTCCTTTTTTCTCCATTTCTCTGTTTTTCACTCATTCTCATTCTTTATCTCCTCCTTCCCACACATTCTCTCTCTCTCCCTCCCTCTCTCTGCCTCCCTCCTTCTCTCTCTCCCCTCTTGCTAGTCTTTGTTATGCTGCATGTTTATACCCTGGGCCACAGTAGCAGTACCCCCCGACCCCTGAGACAGTGAGCAGGGCACATCCGCACAGAGACTGCTGCACCAAAGGGCACGAGACACACACTTTACATCTGTTTAACCCAACTAATCCTTGTTGTCATACATGTATTGGTAATTATTGTCACAAAACAACCATAAACCTTTTTTTTTTTTAATGAAAGTCCTGTTCCTTTCATTTTTTGGCTTAGCAGATCTCTGCTTTGCTTTCAAGTTCAAGGTGACTATCAAAGGTTTTTTTCATCAGCGGCAGAGATGTTTGTTGCACTTTTATTTAGAAAATTCTCAGTAGAGTGTTTACGTCTTACTGATTGGGGATATGAAAGACTGGCAAAGTTCCCTTTGCTAAAAGGCCTAAATGCTATCAGTTCAGCCCAGATGCTGGAGTTTTCTTCTTTCATCTCTCTTCGTGTTTTGAGTGTAGAGAGAGTAAAGCATTTTTTACATCGTGTTGTCTGAGATGGAATATACCGGAATGGAGAAGAGCCGAATTTTTAGGATCATTTCTTGCAGATAGAAGAATATTGTCGTTTTACATCATTGCGTGAGCATGAAAGCAAGAAATTCCGTTTATCTGCAGTCAGCAGCTCTTCCGTCTGCGCGACTCTCCAGACTGTGCGACGCTTCCGTCTGCGCGACTCTTCCGTCTGCGTGGGTCTGTCGTCCGAGCCGTCGGCGACAGCGTTCTGCTCAGGCCTCACGGGTCCTTCTCACCTTCGGCGAGTGTCGTCCTCTTCCTTAATGACACCTGCCGTCACGCCATAAATACTGCTGAATGGGCTATTGAAAGAGTCCGGCTAGCTGAGAGCTCTGCTCTGGTGGATGGCGACGAGCTCGCATAAAGCAGACACCCGCGTTATTTATCTCGCCTCTAAGAACTCTGGGAGATGAGATGTTTACCGCAAATGGGCCTCTCAACAGCTCCTGAATGCCTTTCAATATTGATTCAATGAGTCTGATTCGTAAATAAACGCATCAATACATTCCCACTCGACTCAAGCTGGGTTCGGTGGTTCAGATAAACACACTACTGTTAAAAAGGTGAATATAGACCAATGTGTTGACAAATAGAGATGAATCTGTTTAATTAGTGTGCTGGGCTGCTCTAAGGGTTCCAGACTCTGGATGACTAGTTCTTCCTCATCATATTTCCTCTGCCTGCAACATGAGACTCTCTTAATGCTTCATTATTCTTTCTAATACCTGAAATGCTTTAGTAGGTTTTCTCATGTTATGAAATTCAAAGGACAATGCTGTTCTGCCATAATAACCATACAGGACAACACTATCATTATCTCTGTAGTCCAGGAAATTAATGAAGTCCCCGCAACTAATGACCATATCTTTTAATAACAATTTAGATAATATATTATAGAATAACTTACAAAACTTTATTTTATTAGTGGAATAATATGTTATACACTTTATTTTTTGTGCGTCTGAAGACATTTCATTTAAATATTGCTAGAAGTTGGCCAGCGCTATAGAGTGAAACATCCATGATTCACCTCTGTTACAGCATTATTGCTCTGATGGGATGCTGGGTAGCGGTTCTGACACTCTAAAAAGGTCACATCCTGTTTTATAGTCTGACTCTTTAGCTCTTTAATACACACTTGTGTGTATTACCGCCGTCATCCCTGTCGCCTCTTTCCCTAGGAAGAGGATCTATGAAAGAGCAAGAGTAGAATCCATTTCAAATTTTAATTAGGTGCTTTTGTGTCTCACACAGGCGCACATTCAGACCAACGTTATCCCCTCAAAGCTTTAATTACCAACCACTTCTTGGTTTCCAAACATCAAAAGAATGTTTGAGAGTAAGTGAGTGAATGACTGGATAGAAGTGTGTGTGTGCGCGCGCACGCACGTGTGTGTGTATGAGCGATTGTATGTAAAACAGAAAACGGTAGTGAGGGAGCACGCATGTGGCCGAGTACCCTCTGGTGGAAGCCACGCCCATCTAATGTTTTGACGTCACGCGTACATGGGAAGACACGGGCGCCTTACAAATCACTGCAAATCTTGTGACTGTTTGATGTCCTCTCTTCTCGAGCCCCTCATGGATAATTGGCCCACATGAAGTCAGAGTGGCACAGAAGAGAGAGGAATGAACATACATTAGTGGATTAGTGGCTAAGCTGAGTGGAGCACTGCACGTTTTAACCAGATGAACACACATTCGGCTCAACTCAGCCTAGCATACCAACAGATCCATCTGTCTTCCTTTATTCTCGTTAAACATGGCTGTCTTGAAAAAAAGACGCGATAATGGCACCAAAGGGATGCGGTTTTTTCACCCCTCAAATTGAAGCGACTTACATAGCTTAGCGGTTTATTAGCTAGCTAGCGGCCTGTTTCTGCACCAGAGATTTGAGGTATAAACCTGCTTCAAATGTGCAGTTTCTAACCCACACCTGGGACTTCTGACAGCAAACGTGTTCTCATCTAGACTTAGGGGCTATGTTGAGTTAAGATAAAGGCTCATGATGGAGGTCCACCAAGTTCATCTAGTACAGCCTAATTAACACCGGAGAGGTATGGCATCGGAATCAGAATCAGGCTTTAGTGGCTACGTTCACACATACTAACAATCGTTGATTATACAGTAGCTCACAAAACACACAGCAGAATCATGATCAAGATTCACACATGGATCTCTTCCGAAATCCTCCAGCATACACACACATAGTCACATAGACACAGTGATTTTTAGACATTCACACAAACTGTACACGTTCAAATAACTAATATATATATACATAAACATAAATATATATAAACATAAAAAGGATCAGGATGCAAATAATACTGAAAAGTGCAGAACACAGCAAGCAAATAATAAAAAGATACAGAACTGAAGACGGTAGTACAGCGTGCAGTACCATAGCAGATCTCTTATGGGCATTATTTTTCATTAATTTTCCACTATAAAGATATAGCAAATGGATGGTTATGGATGGACTGTTCTAATCAATAGTGGCATTGAAAAAAAAGGATGAAGGAGAAGAGGCTACAAATGGGCCATGGTGAACACGTGTGTTTTGAGTCGAATCTGTTCTGCCGATTTCAGAGATCCTGTATGTGGGGTGGGGTGTGCGTGCGTGTGTGTGTGTGCGTGTGTGTGTGTGTGTGTGTGTGTGTGTGAGCTGCAGTAGTCAAGCCAGAGAGTAACCAGAACACTTCAGGATGAGACTTCAGGAGCGGCAGAGTGTGGGGATATGACACAGATGAAGGGAAGGGATCAAAAATGATGCCAAGACTTCTTACAGTGGAACAGGGGAGAGGTGTGATGTTTGATATGATAATGTTACGGATTGAGGTTTTGGTGAGTGTAAATTCAGTACGAGGGTGTAACATTCTCGTCTTATTTCCAGTACGCTTGTCCAGATTTTTAGCATCATGCATTGATGCAAGTGTTGCGCATTGGTATGAATTTGCAAGCTCACGGAATTTTGGGAATGCTTAAGATACAATTTAGGTTTTGCAGTTGTAGCTTTTTTGTAGCGTGAGTCCTCAGATAGCTGTCCTTTCTCACTGTGACTCCTTTGAAATCTTACTGAGATCAGGCAAAAACCAATGTCTCCTTGAGAAAATCTGCCAGCTACTTTGCATAATAATTGATTTCAGTGGTGTTGATAGGTGCATCCAAATTTATACATTTGGTTAGAGCTGAAATTTTAAAGAAGTGTGAGAGACTGTGAAAAAGCGCTTCAAAGGTGTGAATATTGTTTGCTGAGAATGCCTTGAGTTCTTTCCAGTAAGAGATTACTAATATCCACCTCATTATCTTTCGATATTATGCATGATTATGAAACAGGAACATGCAGATCGTTATTGGTAATCAATGTCTCTAAACAGGATGTAAACAGGTTATAGATGCACTTTCACATCATCTGATATTAAGTCAGCGATGAACTGCTCATGGCCAACTACCAGACAAGAACTGGCTCATTGTTGTCTGGGTCATATCAGCTATAGCCACATTCTCTGCCACTTTGATGGTCCACAACATGTATCACTAGGTTTACAAAGAGAAATGTGATAAACACACTTTTTCTGTTCAGCTTTATCTTTCAAAATGGGTTCTCTCTTTCTTTTTCCTTCTCTCTCTCCTTTGCCCTCTCTCTCTCTCTTTCTTTTTACTTACTTCTTAAATTAAATTGTGAAGGAAGTGAGCCTTTGACCCAAGCACTGAGGCTATTGGGTAATTAGTGCTTGGTGCCGCCTGACTTGGTTGCACAGCCGTGGTTGGAGACAGTGTATTCATTAAGATGTTTCCCACTGACCTCAGGCCAGCACATAACCTTCAGCACCTATAATCCTCCAATCAGACGCTCTCTCCAGATCAGGGTCCGTTCACAAGCTTCACAAAAGAGACCTGTTCTAACCTGCAGGCCATGGAACTTTAGCTCTCCTCCATCAATGCATTCAATCAAGAATCAGGCCGGGGGGGCTTTTTTCGAAGGTTACAGAGAACAAAACTTCGACCGAACTGAAGAAGGAATTAAAGGAAAGGCAAGCTATGGAAAATGGACTGAAGTTCACACGAATGCTCAATTTCCTTCTGAACTCGTATATACAGGTCTACCTTGAAACTGGGCATCTCGGAGATTGTGCACATTCATCAAAAAGCAAAAAAAAAAAAAAAAAAAAAACCCAAAATCAATGAGCTTACACGATTAAGAAAGATTGCAATTAATCTCTGGAATGTGTTTTCCTCTGCTGTATTGGTTTGTCTGCCTTGCACTAGCCTCCAGTGGATTGTTAAGGCATCATAATAATGGCATTCCTCAATAACACCATAATGTTGTTGTCTTCTAAAGAACCACCATTGATTGTTCAAGGAGATCCCTGGTGGCCCAGAAATGTGGCGAGCGCTCCTAGTTGTGATGTATTTTATGCACATTTTGGCTGTTCCATAACGGAGGGCTTAATTGACATGCGCAACTATGATCACAACCAATATACACTGTGGGCAACAGAAAAGCAAGAAACCTTAGAGTCATAAAGATATGCGTAGCAGGTCCTTGAATGTATGGATGGGTTCAGATGCGCTTCGGCTGTGTGTGCACCACAGTGCTGGGAGGGAAGGCGACTAAACCGAATACATTTATGAAGACAAAGGAAAGCACAGGGGGGAAATGTGTGGCTCGGGGTCTGAAAGAGTCAGGACCTGTGCCAAGCCTTTGAACACCATTCCAAGTTTGACTTGGCTGAAGAAGGGGTCAGCGCTCATGGTGTACTTGGACACCCTTCCCCAACCCCAACCCCCTCCCCCCTCCCCCCTCCCCCGATCCCAGAAGGCCCCTCCCTTCTTTCCACCAGTCCAAACATCAACATCCATCCCACTCCCTCTTCCAAATTCATTTGTTTCAATAAATCTTTCATCGCATAAGCCGGTCAGCCGCCTTTCCCTGCTAAACACGGAATAGTGTGCGGCGCGTTTGGAGGGTGTGGGCTTCTAGCACATTGTTCTCGTCAGTTTTGGAACCCTGGGCTGATCTGACGGCGTTTGCCAAGCTGTTGCTCGGGGAGAAAGGCGCGGGGCTCCTGCTATCTGCGCGTCCTGCTATCTGCTGGAGGAATTAGCCACAGCCATGGAGAGGATGCGTGCGAGTGGCTGGGCTGCGTTGCGGATGGAGGCGTGTGGGTCTCTGAAGCTTTCACATGCCCTCCTCCTCAATGTCAGTGTAAGGGAACAACAGGCTGGATTAACAAAATCATATTTTTTGCTCTTTTCCCTTTGACATGGTGTGCACATTTTTTTTTAAAGAATGGCAAAATGGACAATATATAATAGATGACTGTGTCTGGTAGGGTTAGATATAAACTGAAAGTCAGGCACTTGAATACACAGAAGCACAGAGTGAACACACCCTTGAACATCTCCCTAGAATGTCATACCACTTTGCATTCAGTTCTGTAGAACATACTGTAATAATTACACTCTGTGGTTGATGGCTGAATGACTAAGTTTCTTTTGAAAGGGCATTTTTAGGGAACCCCTACTGACATCTTTAACCTTCTGCTTCATAAGCAGTTCTCTCCTTCATTTGAATACGCAATTCTGTCATGCTCTGGCCCATATGCAGGCATTATTGGCATAACGCGCACGCCAATCACAACACTCAGCCACTCCCCTGCTCCCAATCACCCACTTATTGAATTATCACACACACCTGTTCCTTGTTCGTTTTCCCATCTATTTAAACCCCACAGGTGCCTGAGTTCAGTGGTTCGCGTTGAAGGGCCCTAGTGTGCCAGAGACTTTGTAAGCCTGTTTCTCTGCTTCTATTTATGGAGCCTTTTTTTGTCATTTGGATTCTGCAAATAAACATTTTGTGTTTTGCACTCCTGTTTCACTCCTGCTTCCAGAATGTCACAGACTCTTTTCCCTTTGTGTAGGGGGCATGCATTAGCTTGGGAGGTTCATGTGACTGTGCAGCATCGCCACGGTAACAAAGTGCTCCTCCCACCCTCCAGCCCACACCAGCGTGTAGAGAGTCCTAACAACCCCCCCCACCCCCTTATACAGTACCCCTGCAGGATAGACCCAGCCCCCTTATAGAGTACTGCAGGATAGACCCCCCCCCCCCCCCCCCCTTATACAGTACTCCTGCAGGATAGACCCAGCCCCCTTATAGAGTACTGCAGGATAGACCCCCACCCCCCCCACCCCCCTTATACAGTACTCCTGCAGGATAGACCCACCCCCCTTATACAGTACTGCAGGATAGACCTACCGCCCTTATACAGTACTGCAGGATAGACCTACCGCCCTTATACAGTACTGCAGGATAGACCCCACCCCCCCTTATACAGTACTGCAGGATAGACCTACCGCCCTTATACAGTACTGCAGGATAGACCCCACCCCCCCTTATACAGTACTGGATAGACCTTTCAGTTCCAGCCAGTGTCTGGTTGAGGTTCACAGGGAGTGAAGGTTTGACGTGGGTGGGGGGGGTGGGCAGCTTGTGATGTGGTAAGCTCCTGCTCCTGCTCCTGCTCCTGCTCCTGCTCCTGCTCCTGCTCCTGCTCCTGCTCCTGCTCGCTCCTAGTGGTCCCTGCTCGTTAGCGCCTCCCGTTGTCACACAATGGCATGATTAAACATGACAGGAGAGTCTCTCTCAGCCGTGTGCAGGTGAAAAAAAAATTCAGTGTTGTGAAAAATCGAGACATTCCACCTGGTATTTTTTATAAATGCGTGAGCTTTCGTAGGTCAGTTCTGACATTCAGATGAATAGGGCCTGATGGAAATGATGACTCTGAATGACACTTTGCCAACATGCTCAAAACAGTGACGTGGTTCACGTTTCTTCATGTTACACTTCTCTGCTTGGCCATAGCTTCATGCTCTTCAAACATGCGCTGTGCTGTGCGGAGTGGGCCGAGCGCAGAGGGCTGTGTGTCTGGCGAGACCCCGGCGGGGATCCGTATATTCTTCGCTGTCAGTTTGATGAATAAGGGAATCTGCATGGCCGGGTCCAAACAGTGATGAAAGGTGAGATTAGGAGGAGTGAGGGTGATGAGAAGAGGAGAGATTGAGGTGTAGATCAGATGCAGGGGCAATACAGCAGATCTCTCTCCTGGGGGGTGTAGGGGAGGTGGGAGGGGGGCTGGACATGTGTTACAAGATGCAGAGGCGAGGATTTGGGAATGATCACAGGACCGTGTATCGGCACGTGTGTGTGTGTGCTGCAGGGGGAGTCTGGTCGAAAAAGGGGTGGGGGGGATAATCCGTAATCTTGATGGGGACGAGAGATATGTGGTCAGCAGATAGCAGGGGTCTTAGAGAAGAAAAGCCAGCAAGGCCGTGTTGTTGCAAAGGGGGGGAGCGTTACTCCCCTCACTTATTAAAGTGAATACCAACCTCCCGTGCCACATCTATTCTCCCTCCGTCCTCTCCCTCCGTCCTCTCCCTCCGTCCTCTCCCTCCACGCTGCAGTCAATTCATGGGTGGGAGCGGCAACTTCCGAGCAATCGATCATGCATTCTTCTCAGGTCAAGTTTGGAATCAATTCCATTATTTGACAGAAGAGGTTTTGACTCAGACTCTCCCTCCTAGAGGAGTCACTGGCTCGCCGTTGCTCTGAGCGTGCTGTTTGCTTAGCGTCCAGCAGAGCTATTGGCATGCCCGAGACGGAGCCGGGCCAGTTTATATACGAGAGTGCCAGGAAAGTACACAGCGTCTGCGGCTAAAAACCTCAATCACAAATGCTCGTGATTAGGCAAGACGGTTATCGATCTGTTTAGATGCACCCGCGCTCGCCTGCCGCATGTTAGGACGCAGCGATTTCTCACAAAACGAGGCACTGCAATTACTTCTTGGGGCTTCGTCTAAGATAACGTTGCTTTTGTGCATTTCTAAGCAGCAGTGTCCACCATAATGCCGTGTTTGTGTATTTTTTTTACAGATAAAAGATGCATATGGCTCACTCAGTGGAGCCAATCTCTCCTTGTTAGGACGGAGCTTCAGTGTAAAGTGGACGGACGATTAAGATGTTCTAGAGAAGCTCGCGGTTTTTGTGTGGCTGCAGGAACTGCACAAGGCACATGTTGCTGCAGGTTCAACACTGGACCTGCGATTAAGGTGTCCACACGTCCAGTTGTAGGCTGTTTTTTTCAGTGTGGCTTTTCAGCTCCCTGTTCTCTGTCTGGCCACCTGGACACATACCGAATATATCGTATTTCATTGGTTTAACATATCGTCTCATATTTTACCTGCTAACCACAGAAAGTCCGTACAGTAAATACTAGTCAGTTAGGGTGTTTGCAATGGTGTAAAAATACTTGAAAGAAACATGACTTCAGTTCTCAGCGGTCAGCACATCCTTTCCTTTCAAAGAGTACGAAAAATGTATGTTCATGCCTTCTGAACACTGCCAGTCTTAAATACTGCAAGTGTAGGTCTGGTTCGGTGAATAAAACATTAATTTATATTATAAATTTCTAGGTAAACGGGTCAGCTCTGTTAAGTAACCGGTTCTGGTTTTAATTTTGTGATGTGTGGTGGTGTCATATTCCCATTCCCTACATGTCCTCTTTTTGGGGGGTGTGATGTCCTACTTTTAGGGGTTATTAAAGTGGCATCCTGGCGACAGTCAAAGAGTTAGTGATTTCAACTGGAATAAGCACCATATAGCTCTTTTCTCAGAACGTCTCACGGCATTGACACGAGACAAGCAAACAGCTGTGAAGAGGGGACCATGTCCATGTCTGCGGCCTTCCAGTTACTGCACAGTGCCGGTAGCGTTTACATGCGTGATGGAACACACTGCAATTCCGGCCAGCTAATGATGGTGGTGAGGCAACTGTCACATATGCCACATAAATAGCTGAATGTAGTTCTCAGGCCATCGTTTTCTTTTCTCCTTTAATGTGTTAAAATATTACAGAGATTCCTTTTTTCTCTTTCTAATTATGTACCGTTTTTCCTTAGCACGTTTGTTATTGTAAAACAAAAATTCTGGATCAACACAATTACCGTCTAGTTTAGGTAATCGTTTTTCTTTCTTTTTTTTGTGTTTAGTGAAAAAGGATGTGGTGCAAAAGGGACGTTCAGGGCTTATTAAGCACAGGGAGACAGAGGGGTGAGGAGACAGGCTGGACCCCACGCTACCCACGTTGGGAATGTTCTCAGGAGGCTTCAGCGTTCTGGAGGTGTCGCTCTGCTTCTGCAGCTCCTGCTGCTGATGTTCCCCAGGCAGAACCAGCACGTGAAGGCTGCTGGAGATTAATACGTGACAAGGTCTATGTTTATAACTTTAATAGGTGCACCGAGTATTTAGAGAAATGGATCAAACGTGTTCCTGCGGAGTCGTGGTGTGTGTGTGTGTGTGTGTGTGGGGTGGGGGGGGAATACATGCGTTGGATGAGGAAATCACTTGAATAAATGCATAAATAAATGCAATGACTACTACAGTGAATCCAACAACACGGTGCGGCAATTCCCACAGCCTCCATCTTGAATGCCCTCTTCCTAATAACGCAATGTTTACACCCAGGCCAGGAGATCTTTGCTGTCCAAACCCACTGAACCTTTTCCAGAGCTCGTAGGCCCACTTTACGTTTACCATCCATCCTTTCCCCAGAGCGTTTCTCAGAGGGTTCATTATTAATTTTGCAAAGACTCGGTCGTCTCAAGAGAGGAATTGTCCCAGTTTCCCTGACCTTTTGCCCTCTGGATCATTATTAATCTGGCCTCCCACATTTTAACCAGAAAATCAATGTGATTGGCGGTAATAAAAAAGAACCATTTGTTCTTCTTTCATATTTATTTTCTGCTCTTCAGTGGTGAATCATAAATTGACAGCATTGGCTTTATTCCTCAAAGACAGATGAATCTTCATTACTATAATTATTATTATAATTATGATTATTATTATTGTATATATATTTAGACCCCTGCCAACATGTTCCTGGCGAGATGCGTCCTGCTGTTTTTCGGCCCATTGTATATCTTCTGCTTACAGTCTGGAGTAACATTCTTTTGGACAGGTGATGTTAGGATAGTTATTTAGGAACAGCATTTTACTGGGATGTAGGCTGGCGTTCAGCAAAACTCCTCCGAGTGATGACGCTCGCTGTTCCTCCGTGCTGTGCAGCACCGGCACACAGTGACTTACAACCTCAGGTGTTTTGCTATATTTTTGTGTTTCATGGCTTGTTAACAAAAATTGAGGTTCTTTGTAGATGGGTAGTGTGGTGTGCTGTTGGACTATGGGATTTATCCTTTATCCAAAATCTGCTTCTTGCACTTGCACAGATATATAGTATACAGTATATATATACAGTATATATGCACACACACACACACACACACACACACATAGTGCCTTGAGAGCTTCTTGCCTGAATATCGTACATGTATATATAAATAACAAGCTACATAACAAGCCTTAAGGACATGCAAAGTTGTTGGATGGAGATATGTAACTGCAGCCCTTAGCTCAGTGCTGTTATATAACGGCACGCTGACTGCAGGAATGAATGTTTAACTTTTGCTTTACTTTGGACTTAATTGTGCTTCCTGATGCAAGTATGGGCATGAATATGTCCTTTCTGCACCTGTTTACTGCAGTGCTCACATTAACACATTCTTTGATCTGTCTCCCTTCTTTGACACACTTCCCATGTCCCTTTATGAGGTTCACTTCCTTGTTATGTCTCTGGAAGGTCTGGCTTCTTCTCAGAGGAGTCTTCGTTTGGGTGTTTGACAGGCCCAGAGATGTTCTTTCAGGGAAAGCAGAAGAAGGCAGTTTGATGGAGGGATGGACAGCCACATGGGGGAAGAGAGAGTAGATGGATCTCAGGGCTGCTCAGACGCTCTCCAGGGGAAGGGGTGGGGTCAGAGGTCAAACTAATGACAGCAAGCCTGCTGGGCTTCGGGGAGGAGGGGAGATAACAAGTGTGGTCACAACTCCTGGGTTTGACAAAGACGGTATTTGGTGAGTCTATTTTTATGTTTATATAACTGGCAAACTAGGCATGTTTTAGATGTCTAGCAACTAAGGAGAAACATTTTGATGAAAGCTTCATCTGATTGGTTAAATTTTTGTATATTTTCAGTCAAACCTGTACACTGTAATTATGATATATGCACAGAAGATTACATATCGGTATGTATTTTACATAGGAAGTATGTATACCTGCATCACATGGTGAGAAACTGCTGTTTTATATTGACCTTGAGCCAGCTTAAACCAAACTCTTCCAGAACTCACCAGAATGTCAATTCAGTTCCCACTGCAACTTTATTGAGACTTCGTATGACTCAACTTGTATCCGGTTGTCAAGTATGAGAAAACTGCCAACTCCCTCCCCAGTTTTTCATCTGCATCAAAGTATTAAGCCATGCCCAGAGATGAATTCTGTCTGCTTTTGTTCATATCTTTCTCTGTTACTTCCCTCCCAGCTGTTAATACATTAGCATAAAGGAAAAGTGGCATATTGCTATCTTATCATGACTGTAAGACTCTCTCTCTCTGTCTCTATACATATATATATATATATATATATATATATATATATATATATATATATATGTGTGTGTGACTTAGCGAACTAGTTTGATCCTTCCTTATTCGTGTGCTTTGGAGTTAGCGTTTAGTCTTTTTTAAAGCTGGTCTCGGGTCAGTAAGCAACACATCTCTCACAGGGATCAGTTTACATGTCAAGATGATAAGGGTTTAATAACTAGAGCTGGCACACAAAATGGCTGACAAAAATAACAGGCATTTACTCAAAGAAGTCTGTCCGCTGCCTACTTAGAGCTTCTGAAACCTATTAAACGCTTCAGTAGACGCTATTAATGGAGGCAGCTTGGGAGGTCAAGGGTACAATCTCGATCTGGAATTGAGTCAAGTTATACCTCAAAATAAAAGAGAGAGAGAGAAAGAGAGAGAGAGTCAGATAGAGAGAGAAAAAACCGAGAGCAAAAATAGTTCTCCAGGGTCATCTGCATATTTGAGGATAATTTAATCAGAAATGGGCAGATAGGCTCTCATTAGGACAGGAGAGCTGAACAATCATTAAACAGCTATGGTGGTGATATAATGTCAATATGACTCCATATAACATCTGGACATGTCGAGCTATGTCCCGAAATAAAGGTCACTGCTTACAATGTAACACCTCAGTGCATATTTACCTCTATCATCTGGCCCAACTACACAAACCTAAAAGTTGAGTTTAGGTTACTGCCTAATATTATACTGCTCTCATAGCTGTTCTGTAGTGGTGAAATGTTGTCAAAGCTCCATGTTTTGATACTGCGTAATGCATTTCAGTGAGGGCTCTCCAGAGAAACCTCTTTGATGACAAAAAATGAAAATGTGAAATTATACAATTTCTCAGTAAAGATGTTAGCTGGTTTGAGAACTGGTCTGAAGCAGCACAAGTACCCTCGTTAACGCAGGAGAGGTTCGCTGGAATGTGACCCCTGTGTCTCACTCCTCTCACGCTTGTTTTTCTCATTCGTGTTGCTCTCCACACATTCCATCAACTAATCAAGCGCGTTAGCATTCACCTTTCGTCTACCCGCTTCGCCGGTGTCTCTAGCCAAGTGAAGGCTTTAAAAAGAATAGTGTCTGCAAACAAAATATGGCGTGATTACTCTGCACTCTACACTCTGCAGTCATTTTTCATCAACGTTTCATTAAGATTCTATTTCCATGTAGGCCCAATGCTCAGTGGACAAAAAAATCCAATGAAACACACGGTAAATTAGGCAAAGGCGTAAGCCGGAGGTGGTCAGCATGCGTCTCTGCTCCTGAGCTGGGCTCTTTCGTAGGCTCCTCCCAGGATGCTTGGGTAAAGGCAGAGGAAGGACACCAGGTAACCACAACAGCGTTAGAAAGTTTTCTTTAAGCCTGTGTAATGAGTCTTTTTGTTTTTGCACTTGAGACATAGTTATCTCGTTCGACTACGCGTAGGAAAAAATGCGTTTCTCAGAGGGCCGTGATCTCCATATGTACATAAACAGTCTGATTCTCATTTGAATCTTTGATGGCCACGCACAGAGTCTAACCTATAGACAGTTTGCCATAAGCATTTATAGAACTTCATTTGAGGAAGTAGTTCAACTTTTAGGTCAGGAATCATAAGCCCTAACCATATGGCACCTTTCATTTGCTGCTTTTCCTATCATGTTATTCAGTACGGCATCATGTGATGACAAGGATTTAATTGCTTTCTCTGTGGTGGGAATGGTGGTTTCAGGCACTATCTAATGAGAAACTGTCAGCTGTTGCTGTTTTTGAACCTGAATATGGCTGTTGGTGGTAACAGCCTTCTGACAGAAATTGACACATTTGTACTTTTGTTTTCAAGTGTAATTTTTGGGATTTGTTCACAAGTTAACACATGCACTTGCATAGCTTAGCAAACTCCACAGCAGACGTACAGTGACAGCATTAATGACATGGACTGTCTGCTGTCCCTGTTGCAGGGAGCGTTGTATTGGAACCGTACAGTATATTATGTTTAAATCTAGGCTATCCCATTTATCAGTGTTAATTTGACGTCAGTTTGGGGGAAGTGTGCATTCCAGTAAAGTTCTGTTTTTTAGTTTATGCAAAGTTTAAATGTGTTGATCACAGAATATAGATCTAATCAGAGCTTGTCACTCACCCGTGATGATTTTTAACACAAGCTGGCACTCACTGTGTGTGTGTGTGTGTGTATATGTGTGTGTGCTCCCCTATCCCCTGTGTGGGTGACTCTAATGCAGGCCACAATGTCACCGAGTACGTGTCAAGCTTAAGAAATGCGGAACAGACACCCGCTAACGGTCAAACAACAAGCCAAATGACGCCGTAAGACGTATTCCAGATTCTGTCAGGAGACACCGAAAAGCCGGAGGTACAGAAGAGCCTGGAAGACACCGAGGGTGGTGGTGTGGGGGGTGGGGGGTTGGTGGGAGTGTGGGGAGTGGGTGGGTGTTTGAGGAAAAAAAGGGTCTCGACAATGTTCTCATTACTGTCAGGCGAAGACGTTTCGCTCGTGGAGGAGAAGAGTGTATGGGGCCCAGATTCAGGCCCAGGGATACACTGGCACTGACACTGACGCAGGAGTGTGGTGGGAACTGTATTCTCCTGTGTGTGTGTGTGTGCGTGTGTGTGTGTGTGCGTGAGGGTAGCTGTTGCAAAGTGGAGATATTGTGCAGGTGGGAAGTTCTTACTCTATCGCATTGCTGTGGAGAAGCTCATACTTCCGTAATTGATAAAGAACAGGAATGCGCCCCTCAGATCCAACGACATGCCTGAGTCATTAACAAAACCAGCAGAAAAACTCCAAACCCCACAATACCTGCACCCTAACAATCTGCCAGCCAGCAGTTTAACAGCTGCTTGTTGAGCAGTGACGGTTGCCGAGCAACCTCGGTCTCTGTGACCCAGCACTTGTCCAGAGTGTCTGCTACGCTGGTGCAGCAGAGGAGACGCTCTGGCCAACCACAGATTTGCATCTGTAGCGGAGATTCCGTCGGAAACACAAACTGGACCTTGGCTGTTAGGATGAATGGTTCTACAGTCATGTGTCCTACTGAAGTATTTCGTGAAACTGTTTTTAAGGTAGTGGATGCTACAGGCAGTAACACTGAGTAATAACAAGCAAATTAGAAAAGCAATGCGTGTTTCACTATGAAGAGCATTTTCCTGTGCATCTCTGAACCTTTTTTTTTAATACACTCTACTCCCCCCCCCATGTCTTTGAAATACACAGATTGTGTTCCTAACACTGGGTTATTTTTAAATGATTTTCTTCCTCCAGAATGCACTGATATGCTCCAGAATGCACTGATACTCTCCAAAATACAATGATATGCTCCAAAATGCACTGATACTCTCCAAAATACAATGATATGCTCCAAAATGCACTGATACTCCAGAATGCACTGATACGCTCCAGAAGGCACCGATATGCTCCAGAATGCACTGTTTCCTCTGTTCACACTCTAGACCGGTGTGTCCCATGCCTCATTATCACGCCCAGCCGTCTTTATCTCCAGTTCAAAGGCTAGTACTTAGGGTCATGTGCTGAGTGGCTGCCTTCATGCTTGTCTAGCAGCTCAGGATCTTTACAGTGGAGATGTCTTTTCTGAATAAAAGGTTAGTAGTTCAGTGTGCACTCTCAAATGAGGCTCACGTTTAGACTCAGGTCAGAGGTCAGGGCTGACATGTAGATTCTGCCTTTTGGATTGCGTCCGCTCTCGGGAATTATTTACATCTTTAAGATATGGAAGCTTTGGGTCTCCACGTACCGAACTGATGTCCATGGCGCTACCTGTGATTCACACATGCGCACACACATATACACACACACACGCACAATCTTATTTTGTCAGTATAGAACTGGCTGCTCAATCACGTCATTCTTCTGCATCAGTGTAGAACCCCATGTGGGTCACACGATGCTGTCACAGTCCGTGTTTGAGGCCTGTCTCTATTTAGAGTCTACCCGACGATACCCCTAATCCCTAACCTGACGATACCCCTAATCCCTAACCTGACGATACCCCTAATCCCTAACCCGACGATACCCATTATGGGAAGCCTCATGTTAACTATCTACCCTCACCTCTGTCGGGCTCTTGAGGTGACCAGTTTTGATCACGGTGACACCGATGAAATCATGCAGAATGAAGGCCTAGAGATAGGATCAAATCATTTTGGAAATGGAACGCGACACTTGATTGTAATTTCCGTGTAGAGTTTTTGGACTGGTTGGGGGTGTTGTGTGTGTGTGTGTGTGTGTGTGTGTGGGTGTGTCTGGAAGGTTGAGGGTTTGAATGAGGTAGACTTTGAATGCAGCGTCTGTGGCCAAGCGGACGGCTCTGTGTCTATGGTGATGTTTGCGTTCTTTCCCCGTTTCCCCTTGCCAAGTACTTTCTAAAATGAACACAGCTTATTAATATTTAATAATGGTGTACGGGTAATATTTCAACTAATTAAAACAACGCAACAATATCCTTTCACCATTAAAAACATTATTTTCGGTTACATTTCAATTTGACTTTTGCTGAGAATGTTACCATTATGGGGATTTCTGATTCCACTCTGAGCTGTGTTCCTGGTCATCTTAAATCCAGCTTTTCTTATTTTAATCATTCAGTGGGGAATTTCTATTGAAAATCTCATTTTAGTTTTAAGGCCCTAATTGGGGGGGAAAAAAACTATTTACATAAACATGTAGCATAATTGAGTGTTTTGTTTCAAACTTGGCACATGGGCATATATCTTTCTAATGCAATCAAACGAGTGAGCTTTTACATTAAGGCAATTCTGCATCTGTGGGCACTTTGTACTCGTCTCTGATAGCTTGAAAAGGACAGACATATTTTGAAGTCCCCCTTCAAAGTGTCATTTCTCAAATACAAATATATACACCATTTCAAAGTCAGACGACTCTTCCTGTCTCTTTAGAAATGGTTCCAGCAGGAGGCTCGCCGGTCATGGCCGCCTTCTGCAGTCATGGGGTTTTTTCTCCTCAACAGTCGCTAGTTTTGTTTCAAGGAGCCATCGGAAACTGTTTACGTTTCCTTTTTAGCATATGAACGATGTTCATGTTTCAGCTTTTGGTTGCCCGAATTGTATCAAACTTCTGGTATCGTGTAGCGGCGAAACTCGTTGCGAAGTCCGTTGTGGCGCTCCGGGCTGCGCGTGACTGCTGGAGTGGATTCGGTTCTGGTGAAGGACACAGCACGTAAGGACATACATCACGGCGGCGGCAGATGCGGGCCTCGTTCTGGAAGCCTATGCATCGGTGCCCACCGCTCTGGACCACACACACGCACCCGCCCACACCTCGTTGAGAATGGTCTCCGATGTCTACCATTAACATGCCAAAAGACAGATGTTAATGGCTGGTTTGCCTGCGCTGGCATTTCGTAGCATGTTATTACCACAGTCCAGATGTCAGAGGGAGAGAGGACTTCTATATCTCACCTCCTCCTCCCACCTCCTCTCTCTCCCTCTCTCTCTCTCCCTCCCTCCCTCTCTCTCTCCCCCTCCTCCCTCTCCATTCTCTCCTCCCACCTCCCCCCATCCCCTCTGTGTGATGGCTGCCACACCGCTCTGTCATTTGCCCAGCTCCTGTTCTGCTGTAATGGCACGTAGGAAGACACCAGGGAGCACGTAAGCGCATCTCCACCGAGCATTTCCACAGCATCCTAGATCTTATCCACTGTTTTAGTAAATTACTTTTCCCCCTGGTGGTAGTGGTTTTGCAACAACAGTCCTGTGTGTGTGTGTGTGTGTGTGCCCTTGCTTGCACTCTTGCTTTCTTGCTTGTGCATTCTTGCTTTGTTTGTCTTGCCAAGTATCTCACCATCGCCAAGCCCATGATGCTCTTTATCTGTTTGCGCAGCTATTAAGTGAAGGAAAATTCACTCTGCATGGCAAGGAAGAAAAGGTCTAAATTAGCCCATTTTGCAGGCACACGCTAACATTACTATAGATTAAGTAACTGTCGAGTGCTCTATTATCTGTTCTGGCAGGTGCTCAGAGGTGCATTTTGGTGTAGCAGTTCCTGATCTCCAGGGGAAAGACCAGCAGCCTGTCCGTGCACACTACAGATCCCAACACATCGCCATGTCACACATTTGACTGACCAGCTGAAATAATGAAACATAGTGAGCTTTCATATGAAAGGACAATACAAACCTAGCTTGCTAGCTTATTAGCTATTTACAAAGTCAATTGCAGTCTAGGGTGGCTTGAAATTACCACTTTATTACAGACGTACTACTTAACCATTGGCATTCACCTTTTAATTATGAAATAGCAGGTTCGCTTCCTCTGGAAAAGCTTTCATTTCATATGAAGTTTTCCTTACATATGCTGACTTATGGTCTTATTAGTTACACCTACTGTCACAGGCTGACATACATTTTACATTCTATTGTAAAGTGTAATTCACCACTGCAGGAGCCACTATTGTATACTGACTGGCTTTACTGCAGTCCTTCCTCCTCTGTATGCTGTGTCCATCTCTATTGGCCAATTTATTGAGTGACCTGGTTTTGACCAAAGGGTACTTTTAATATATTCTCCACCCCCTTGGATGGCACTATCGCATGGCCACATGTACTACTAATAGACGCAGAACCTCATTTATCCCCGAGGCCACCTGTCTGGTGAATAGGACATGAAGAAGGAGAGGCGACCATCATTAATTCACACGAACATACTTGCTCATAGATGACTTCATTTACATTTACCCATTTCATTTTTTTTATGCCACTCTTTTTTTTATATTTCTTGTGGTTGTGTTTATGTCTCTGTGTGCTTTATGCTTGAAAAATAATTACCCTTTAGAAATTAATTAAATTAAGGTTGGTCGTTTATACTGTGAAAGCACTCGAATGTTGTCGCAAACATGAGTGCTGCGTATATACGCATCGCACACACATGCACAACATATGTGGACATCAGCTGCTGTTCTTAAACAACAGAACCGTCATGAAAGAGGCCTTTGCAAGACTGGCACATTTGTGCAGTGAACAAGGAGCACTGCTATCAGTCATTCGGCTGGAGTCCATAGAAGTGGTCGTAAAGGAATTAAAAGCCTATAGAAAGCGCTGTAGAGTAGGTGTGCTTAATAAACTGGCAGCTTAATGCATAACACTTCATCACTTTTAATATGAAGAGCAGCAGTGCATGCGCTGCCAGGGACATGTTCGAGTATCCCGTGGTCATCAGGACTGCGGGAGCTACCGCGGTGACGGCTGGGGTTTGCGGGGGCGGGGGGGGGGAGCGCACGGTACCAGCAAAGGCCAAAGGTCAAAGGCCAAAGGCAGTTTCCCGGCGCACTCTGCAGTCCACGCTCCTCAGGGAGAGATCTGCCATCTTTTTTGCTCAGGTCTTTATGAAGGTGAACGGCGCTTCCATTTAGCAGGTGTTGTACATTAGACATCTGCTCGGCTGAGAGAGACGCACAGCAAAGGCACAGCCACGCCAGTAGGACTGCCCTCCTGTTCCCAATCACTCACGTTCACAGGGTGCGGCTGGCCCCCGTGTTTCCTTAAACACAGAGAGAGAGATGGAAGAAGGGAGAGAGAAAAAACGATTAAAAGAAATGGCAAGTTTGTAACACCTGTGTTTCTTTTGGGAAGCACTATTAGCGTCATCTGAAGATTAAAATGTCCTGCAGGCAGCTTGAATACCATGATGTTAATGTTAATATACTTTTAAGGAATCATGTTTTAGAAAAAAAAAACATGCCATTTATTAATTTATGTATCTAAAAAATAGATCTGTCATCGACAATTATTAAAAATTACATTGAAAAGACACCAACGTATGATTTTAGCTTCACCAATCCTAGCTGTCTTTGCATCTGCTAAGATAGGTGCAAGATATATATGGCATCCATGAGCCTCTGTGTTTGGCTAGACTTGTGAGTCCTTTTTACATCATTAGATATGCGTGTGCCACCTTTGTGACGGACATGCGTGTCTACGTGTATGTATGTGTACAATACACAGTGGCAACTGCGGTTTTCTATTATGACATTATATTTTCAAGCGTTTCACTACGACTGAACTGCAGGCCTGAGGCTAAAAGTGCTGGTTGCTAATACCTCAACTTTTTCCATTTGCCCTTTTGAGACATACGGTAAGAAATCAAACACAGAGGTTAAGTCAGCTCTCTGTTTAACAAACAGATCTTTATCCTCTCAGGCAGAAAAGCAATCAATTCAAGCTTTCTTTGTTTACCCGATTGATTCACGTATGGTTTTAAGCATATGCGCTCATTAGTGTAACGTAACCAGAGCTGTTAAATTGAGCAATTTGAAAGCGTGCTTATAACCTTTGGTTCAGGCTGTAGAACTGTGCAAGGCAGCATGCAGAAGTGCATTATGGGAATATATTGTACCGTGGACAGTGTGAGAAGTAAAGATTTATGAAGCATTTGATGTTTAGGGGAAATTAGAATTGTGGCATCGGCCATGGACATGTGGAAATGGTCTCATGGCTGTCGACATGGGGACTTGGACAGGAGAAGGATGGTCAATGAGTGGACATGGGGACATGGACAGGGGAAGGATGGTCAATGAGTGGACATGGGGACATGGACAGGGGAAGGATGGTCAATGAGTGGACATGGGGACATGGACAGGGGAAGGATGGTCAATGAGTGGACATGGGGACATGGACAGGAGAAGGATGGTCAATGAGTGGACATGGGGACATGGACAGGGGAAGGATGGTCAATGAGTGGACATGGGGACATGGACAGGGGAAGGATGGTCAATGAGTGGACATGGGGACATGGACAGGAGAAGGATGGTCAATGAGTGGACATGGGGACTTGGACAGGGGAAGGATGGTCAATGAGTGGACATGGGGACATGGACAGGGGAAGGATGGTCAATGAGTGGACATGGGGACTTGGACAGGGGAAGGATGGTCAATGAGTGGACATGGGGACATGGACAGGGGAAGGATGGTCAATGAGTGGACATGGGGACATGGACAGGGGAAGGATGGTCAATGAGTGGACATGGGGACTTGGACAGGGGAAGGATGGTCAATGAGTGGACATGGGGACATGGACAGGGGAAGGATGGTCAATGAGTGGACATGGGGACATGGACAGGGGAAGGATGGTCAATGAGTGGACATGGGGACATGGACAGTGAGGATTTAATGTGAAAAGTCTGTTAAATAACTGTTTATGTATTTGGTTTTGGGTTATCATCATTTATTGCAGGTGTGACTGTGTTAGTAGTATCTTTATATTGTGTGTGCTTTGGAGATAGCACTGCCCATTTTCACCCATTCGAGCAGTCCTCTTTTTGCAATGCTGCATTTCTTTAATAAAAGTGAATATTCTGTGGGAAAAGATAGCATTCCTGGGGTCTCTACCACACCCATGCTACAGTGTATTAGTGACTGATACACAAACACATGCTGGCATGCAGACATGTACACATACATGCACAGAAACTACTAGTCGACATCTTTAGCATGAAGAGAGAATTGGTAGAAACTCAAAGACTTGCCTACAGAGAGGCTCAGTCAAAAATTTGGATTGGAGCAGAGGCAGTCAGTCAAAACAATGTAAGCTGCCCAACCTCCTATAATGGCATGCTATGGCAGATGGCAGAGTGTAACCTATGGCCCGGACAGATTGCTGTCTCTCCTCACCCTCCCAGTCCTGTGTGTCTGTCCAAGTGAGACAGTGTGAGAGGGAAAGAGAAAGCAAACATTATATGTCCAAATGAGAGAAGCTCGTCATGCAGCCAAGGAAAAGTATGACTACAGGGAGGTATGTGTTTCCAACTCGGAGGAGATTTGAAGAAAAAGACGACATAAAGAAAAAGTACGAGAAGAGAAAAGGGAAAGTCAAGCCAAACCAAATCCACCGTGAAACAAATTTTATCATGTCAGATCCAAAATAGAATTCAGTCTAAATTCTGCTGTGACATCTCAAAGCAGGGGGAAAAAAACATGTCCTGTTAGCAAGTTGCTAATTATGAATAGGCTTCTCCCATGGATTGTCATTTATAATTCAGCAGCTAGAGGAAGTGACTGACTTTAATTAGCCGTGCCGAGCTGTAGTCTAACCTTGCAGCTTTTTCGGCGGTGATGAGGGGCTGCTTTTCGGGCCAACTTGACACCACTGGCATTTCAGCTCCAGCTGGGAATGACCAATTATGACCAATGACAGAGCTCTGCCCGGTGGAATTGAGATATTTGCTTGCAAAGGAGTGACTGTGGTCCAGAATTACATCACTGAATCATGCCTGTAATATATATTTCCCTGCTTGTTCATTCAGAACATGAAATATAATTATTGGTCATTTTCTTAGAATGATTTCCTAGCAATATCTCCCAGATTCTGCTAGAATGTGCACTAATTAGAAAGAATAAGCTCACCCGTTAGTCTCGGTTTCTGGATGTGGACAGTGCCAGCAAGAAGGGCCGCAGCATTATATCACAATCAAGACAATGGTCCACATTATGAGTTAAAAGCAACAGGATGCATTTTGGGGTCATGATTCGGGCACGAAAACGTGTAGATTGCTTAATAGCTTCATTGGACCATTTATCCATGCAAGTTGAATTGTTTGACCATGCTAATGGAAGCAGCCCTGATGACTAGCACTGTTCCAGAGCTACCTAGTGATGTTCAGAAATCCACCTCTCTGCCTGTTAGTTTCTCTTGATGGACATTAAATATAAAATAAAAAAGAAGGCAGCTTGACTAGAAATTTGGGGATACTTTTCACCAGAATGTTTGATTTTGTCACTATAATTCTAATTTGCTAATATTAGCAGCATTGCATAACACTATATCGCTCTCCAACATTCTACCATTGCCTTTTAGAACCCACAGTCTTGCCTTTAAGGCCAGATGAATTTGGGAGGCTTTCTGTGCATATGTGTTTATAATGTGTCTTCAGATGGCACATTGAAGCAGGAGGAACTGTACATTCAGGGTGTAAACATGCTTCGTTTGTCCAGAAGCTCGGCACTTTTTACACAGACCCTCAGAAGCTCTCACGCTGTTCCATAAAAGCGTTCTATGTCCTCAGCATTCGGCTCTGTCATCTTTCTCTCTATTTTATCCAACTGCTGTCCCTCGTCTCAATTTACTCTGGATATCTTTTCCTTCAGATGAAGAAGAAAGATATTATTTGGAAGTCAGATGTTTAGAAAAGAGTAATATGAACCCATTCACATTACTAAATAGAAAAAGCAGGCAGCCTTAATTAACAAATTAATGACACAAAAAGAAAAGGGAAAAGTTTCATTTCTGTCAGTCTGCTGGGGAGGACCTAATACACATAATGAATCTTCTACAACTTTTGCCTCTATTGTCACTCACTGTTTAAACTGTAATTGGATTTTGATAATGAAGCACATCAAAAGTATGGTTCCTGATTCCAGTTCTGCAGAAATGGATTCTTATAAAGATAGATATCTGTAGATAGATATAGAGATATTCAAAAGTGTAGTGAAGTACACAGAGTTTCCAGAGAAACAAGGCATTTCACACAGGGAGCCTTCATGAGCTTCACCTAGAATTTCAATTGACAGACAGACAGACAATTGCTTAATAACAACAATATTAATAGTATTAACTATTGTATAATAATGACTATTATTATTATTATATAATTATTATTTTAATGGATTACTAATCTTCACAACCAGGTTTCTTTTTAAAGCTTAGATGTCTTATAGGTGGAGCTAGTTTTGGAACTACCCAAAGTTCTGTACAGCTGTTGCACTGAAACTAACGGTTAGCTTTTAAAGAAACACTACACACATTCATAGTCATTTGACTATTCGTTGCCATTTCAAGCCCATTTGTAGAACAGGCGTTGTTAGGGATTCTTCTACGAGACATGGAAATGGTTTTCCCATGATAAACGTGAAACTTTGGGCCTATAAACACTTCCACTGCTGTGTTTCTTCGAGCATATGGACTAGTGAGATTCTTGACAGCATTTGTGGCTTTGCTTTTTGTTTATTTCACACCTGTTTCATTTATTCTCATTCACTTGACCTTTTGTTCTCATCCGGCTCCTGCTACATCTGTATGTTTGTCCATCTGGAGCGAGAACGATGTGGGATTTCGGTTGCTTGGTGAAATAGGTGTTGCGGGCTGGTCTCCAGGTGCCATCACGCCGTATCTTCCCAGCATGCCACTGCTGACGGGTCTATGGTCATTGTGGGGGTTTTCTTGTTTCCCCTCCAACAGCTGCTTTGTGCCGGTCCTGTTACCATCTTAGGTTGAGGCATTTGCAGTACCACTGGACGTCTTGCTCAGCAGTAACTAAGGCAGTGGGGCTGCAGTGTCACCAGCTGGCGTGTTCTATCTGTTCCCCGACACCATTGACCATCCTAAGCATTGGTTTCACTGACTGGGTGCCTCGCTGCGCCTTCCCTTTGGACAGGGGATAATGGGGCTTGTGACAGTGGTGTGATATGACTTCTTTAGAGAAACTTGGGATTCACAATATCTACACTGGGGAACATTGTCAGAGACAGGAAATTCAGGAATGAGCCGACTGTGAGATGCACGCCTTAGTTACCGTTGCTACCGTTGCTAACTTGGTCAAGTGCAAGATTAGCGCATTTTAAAGGTGAAAACATTGTGGAGAAATAATTATATGAGAGGTTAGACAGGACTCATTAGTACATTAAAACAAGCCGTTTTCCAAAACAATGATCTGTTATATTTATATTATAGCTAAGCTACAATTAACACCATAGCACATACCTTCAACACTTTTTTCACCAAATATTCAGCTGGAAGTGAAACAGTGAGAAAAATAACTGGGGACATAACTGTAAGGTTTGTGGCCCTGTTATTTATAGCTTAGTGTCTCAAGTTTCTGAACAATGCATTGTTCACCTAATAAATATGTTTTTAGAGTTTGACCACTGTCTGACCAATCTTAACCACTTAATACTCTTAAAAACTTTTTTCCCCATTAGAAACTGTTATTTGTCACATTTGACTGGTTGTGTCCTGAGTTAATCTGGACAGAGTTAAAGATTAGTCAAATTGGTTTTTCCATATAGATGTTGTTGGTGATTGCTGCAGATTACAGGCTTGTTTTAAGCTCCTTCATTGTAGTACGAGCCACTAAAGTCCAGTACCATTTAAAGGTGGGCTGTGCGATCTGGCACTTGTGACTTGTGGTGCATATTAACTGTCACAGCTGTGTCTTCATATTTGCAGTTACTGTACTGAACTTTGAGAGTAGTGGTGCTCAGTTATGATTGGTGGAGAGCGAACAAGTGTATCCCTGATCTGCCATGGGCGGTTTGTGCTGCGTGCACATCACTGTCTGGCGCTCTGGGATTTTCTGTGTGCCTTGCACTCTGCGCTGGTGCTGACCATATCTGGAATCTCCCGCGACAGCGCGAGCCAGAAGAATGCGTCTCGTGCTCCACGTCCGCATCTGCCGGTGCGAAGGCGCTTTTTATTAACGCATTCCAACAATTTACCTTCCTCACGTTTGGCCCAGCATGTGCACTTGTGCCTCAGTTTCTTTGACAGTCTCCTCTGTGTTTGGCAAGCATGTCCGTGACCGAGCCTCTGCCATGCGCGTGTTTTTACCTGATTTGTGTTTCACTTTGTGCTGATATTTCTGGAGTTGCTTTTACAGGCTGTGCAATCTTCCTGGAACACTCAGCAGCTTTTTAACGATAGCTTTGAGCTTTTTGTGATCATGCGCTTCTTGCACTTCTTTTCCACACACAAACTGATGGAAGTGGTCCATGCACCTGCTATTGCCAGTGCCTGTTTATCTACTCATCGGTGCTCTTAGCACATACACAAACATTTTATCCAATATGAACACCATCCCCAGACGTTTTTTAAGGCAAGGGTTCCTAAACTTTTTGGGCAAACAACCCTAAATGGAAATCATAACTTTTTGTGCATCGCGAGCCTTTTCATTCCCTGCTCCCTTGTTATTGCACACATATAATTTAGAGCTACTATAACTGTAAATGTAACATTTGGCTTGTTTGGCGTGTTCATTATGCCTTCTATGGTTGCTTGGCCACCTACTCAACACTGAAAGGACACTGTTACACAAGATACAGTCTGGGTTCTCTTTGTTATTTACCATGATGCTTGTAAAGCCATATTCAAAAAACGTTTTAGCATATTTTTGTGCTCACTGTTGTCCCATTGAATCAGTCACTCATTGTTGTCAAGGAACTAGCAGAGGTAGATGGATGGAGAAATCTGTCAGCTTTTATCACCAGTGTAGTGCTACACCAGTGCAAAGGCAGAATACCAAAAACACAGATGATGGCTGCATACGCTCTTAATTTAAGCGTTATATCTCGAAGACATTTCAAAATAGTAGTTCACAGAACCATTGCATGGTTAGAGGAATCCATAACAATCATTATCAATAATATTAATTTTGAGGAATAAAAGAGTTTCTCTCACAACCTCATTTGTAAATTAGACAACCCCACATGGGGATGCAACAATTAGTTTGGGAACCTGCAGGCATGTGCAGAAAGTACCACTTGTATTACAGTTTCACTGAAGGGGCTTCAGACAGCAAAGACATCAGCTCAGACACTGCCCCTTTGACTTTGTCAAAATTCAGTGACTCTGTATGATCTGATGAAATTCAATAGACATTTTTGCTGAGGAATCCAGGTGATTTTTGGAGGCTACGAATGGAGGCTGCGTTAAACACAAACCAAGGCTAGGATGAACACATGTACAATGACCAGCAATAAAAACACATGTACAATGACCAGCAAGAGCAAATTGAAAACAGAGTATATATACGCATGAGACAACAATGACTAACAAGGAACTAAACTACAAACACGAGAAACCAATGACAAATGGTGGAGAACTCAACAAGGGGGTGTGGGAACTCAAACCAAAACATGAAAGCACATGGAAAATAAAAAAATACGCGTGGAGCCGTACATGACAATGACACAGCTATTACATATTTACATATCCCTTCCAGACAAGTCTTTATCTTTTTCTCTTTTCAGTAATAGATTCTTAGCTTCTATCTTCTTCTATTAACCTGAAATTGAATTTTCTTTTTCTCCCCAGATCAGTATGTCATTACTGTAAGTTAAAACACTTTCACTCACTTAAATTAACTGCACTGCGGCTTTGTGGAACCCCTCGTTGTCTACTGTAGGCCAAAAGGTCTCGAGAACCTCCAGCAGTGTTAACATCCAGAGACATGAGCCGTCCTCATTTAGCCTGAGCGCCCGGCAATTGTGTATTGGCATCTTTCATCGCATTTTTGCAGCAGACTGTGAGCCTGTGCATCAGTGTGTAGCTTAGCGTCGACATCTTTATTTCCGATTCTCAAATCAATTTTCCTGCCGTCTTTGTGCGCGCGCTCGCGCCACCCCTGGCAAACGGGCTGCCGTGCCGATCAGTGATGTCATCTGCGCAGACAGCTCGCTCCTCTCTCCAGTCCTGCGGTGTTTGAGAAGCGCTTCGTTCTCCCAGAGCTCCAGCCCCGGGTGCCAGAAGCAGAGCAGCTGCAGAACGTGTGCCCTCTTCCGCACGCTCCGCCAATTCTCTCTCTTTCTTCCCAGTTCTCTCTCTTTCTTCCCAGTTTTCTCTCTTTCTTCCCTCTGTGCATTTAGTTTGCTTTTCTGACTGAGTTTTGCTCGCCAGTCCAGCATCACTAAATCCGACTCCATTTTTTGTTCCTCGGAAATCTTTCACTATTACGACTCTTAATCTGCAAATCTTCCGAGTAAGGAGCGAAGGCATCTCGTCTGATCCACTGTTTGTTAAGTATGGGCATTAATGGATTGCTCAAGTGTTTTTTTTTATTTTTATTTATTTATTTTTTTTTTTATAGTGCTAACTGCATAATACAAATTCTTGCAGAGCCCAAAAAGATTATGCTTAAATGAGTTTTTGATTTAATATGCCTTCCTTAATGAATGTTTCATCTTTCAGCGTATACTTCTACATTCTTCTTTATTTAGGAAAAATGAAAGTGACCTTGGCTGCATTTCAACAATTAATTTACAAATGCCGCCGAGAATTGATCAACAGTGTATGCATAGATGTTGTAAAGAGTTTGAATTGGAGCGTGAGCGAAGAGCGCAAATCGATATGAATTCCAGTCCTTTCATAACCATGCGGCATTACCAGGAAGGCGGCTGAAGTGATGCACTACTGTTCAAGGATGATTTAGCAACATCAACATCATCAATCACTTCTGTCTTTGTGTTTTCCATCCAGTGCCACAATTCCATCATGCGCAGATGCATCAAACAAGGGTGAACTGTGGGAGAAGAGTGAAAGAAGGAGCTTGTCAGCCTGTTGACTCTTTTGGCAGAAGAAGTGATGCCCAACGTAAAAGCTTCTATAGGAATCTCCCCTTCTCTCAGATACTCGATTTATTTTCATATGCCTTACCATCTAGTCCATAAGTAATTGGACAGTAACTTTTGGTTGTGTAATCCAGCACAGGGTGAGCTCAGACTGAGGCTCTGAGAACTATAAAATGGAGGTCAGCTATGATTCGATGCCATTTGTGTCTATATTTGGGCAAACATATGTGAAGCTGTTTTATACGCAGCTTCATCTTTATTTCAGGGGACTACAGCATAACTAAATGGACAAATAAATATTACCTTTTGCAATTGATGGCACCTGGAGGTCTGCAACCCACGGACATAAGCAGACAGTGGGCAGCAGGTCTGCAACCCACGGACATAAGCAGACAGTGGGCAGCAGGTCTGCAACCCACGGACATAAGCAGACAGTGGGCAGCAGGTCTGCAACCCACGGACATAAGCAGACAGTGGGCAGCAGGTCTGCAACCCACGGACATAAGCAGACAGTGGGCAGCAGGTCTGCAACCCACGGACATAAGCAGACAGTGGGCAGCAGGTCTGCAACCCACGGACATAAGCAGACAGTGGGCAGCAGGTCTGCAACCCACGGACATAAGCAGACAGTGGGCAGCAGGTCTGCAACCCACGGACATAAGCAGACAGTGGGCAGCAGGTCTGCAACCCACGGACATAAGCAGACAGTGGGCAGCAGGTCTGCAACCCACGGACATAAGCAGACAGTGGGCAGCAGGTCTGCAACCCACGGACATAAGCAGACAGTGGGCAGCTTCCCTGGTGATGCACTGCCAGACCTGTAATGCCGGCCCTGTTCCAGAGGCTTTTTGCCTCCACTCTCACCTTGAGTAAGTGCAACGGCAGCTCCATCGTGTTCGGGTGGAGCGGCTCGGCCAGTCGAGAGCTCCTGCGCTGCAGCACGGGGCTCAGTAAGCGATAGTCGTTTCAGGCGTTTTCTTGGACGGGAGCTGCCGAGGTTCTTCTGAGCAGTTGAGGAGTCGCCCTGCTGTTTCAGTTGGCAATTACATCATCCCTGAAGGGCCCACGTGAGCAGGTTCCACCGGCAGACACGTGCGCCTGTGCCTCCATGTTTCACAGAGGAGGTGATGTGCTTTGGCTCACGAGCAGCTCCTGATTGCCTTCACACCGTCTTCACACCGTCATTCTGTCACTCTTCGCCCCATCAGTCATCTGTCACGTTCGTCGTTAAGGTATGTTTAGTAACCTGTAACTTGGCCTTTCTTGGCCCGTTGCACCTTGTGCCACTCTCCCTTGGGTCATCTTGGAGTTTTAGTCTCTATATGCTAATCTTCGATTTGTGCCCATGGAAAATGTTTCTTGTCATTGACGGCTGTGGTCTGCCAGATGCCTGCCAGTGGTCTACACCTCCAGTTCTACCAGTGCTATCCTGCTTCTGAATAAACAGGAACATTCATTCTTTTTTTAACCGTCTCTCACACCGATTTCTCAGCCTCCCTTTAGCTTGTTTTGCTGGAATTAACGTTCTTCCTCAAGTCGAGAATCAACAACACACTCCAGATGTCAGTGGTGCATTTAAAGACAGGTCTTTTATTAACTCGCCCATGAATGGAGTCTAATGGCATAGAGACATTCACCTAGCCACCAAAAATCTCCCAACAGCTCTCCCTCTCTCTCTCTCTCTCTCTCTCTCCCCCCTCCCGCTCTTTCTCTCCCTCACAACTCCCTCTCTCCCTCTCTCTCTCTCTCTCCCCCCCTCGCGCTCTTTCTCTCCCTCCCAACTCCCTCTCTCCCTCTCTCTCTCCCCCTCGCGCTCTTTCTCTCCCTCCCAACTCCCAGTCTCTCTCTCTCTCTCTCTCTCCCCCCTCGTGCTCTTTCTCTCTCTCCCAACTCCCTCTCTCTCTCTCTCTCCCCCCCCTCGTGCTCTTTCTCTCTCTCCCAACTCCCTCTCTCTCTCTCTCTCTCCCCCCCCCTCGTGCTCTTTCTCTCCCTCCCAACTCCCTCTCTCCCTCTCTCTCTCTCTCTCTCTCTCCCCCCCCCCCCTCGTGCTCTTTCTCTCCTTCCCAACTCCCTCTCCCTCTCTCTCTCTCTCTCTCTCTCCCCCCCTCCCGCTCTTTCTCTCCCTCCCAACTCCCTCTCTCCCTCTCTCTCTCCCCCTCGCGCTCTTTCTCTCCCTCCCAACTCCCAGTCTCTCTCTCTCTCTCTCTCTCTCCCCCCCCTCGCGCTCTTTCTCTCCCTCCCAACTCCCTCTCTCCCTCTCTCTCTCTCCCCCCCCGCGCTCTTTCTCTCCCTCCCAACTCCCAGTCTCTCTCTCTCTCTCTCCCCCCCTCGTGCTCTTTCTCTCTCTCCCAACTCCCTCTCTCTCTCTCTCTCCCCCCCTCGTGCTCTTTCTCTCCCTCCCAACTCCCTCTCTCCCTCTCTCTCTCTCTCTCTCTCTCTCTCCCCCCCTCGTGCTCTCTCTCCCTCCCAACTCCCTCTCTCCCTCTCTCCCTCTCTCTCTCTCCCCCCCCGCTCTTTCTCTCCCTCCCAACTCCCTGTCTCTCTCTCCCCCCCCCCCCCTCTCTCTCTCTCTCCCCAACTCCCTCTCTCTCTCTCTCTCTCCCCCCCCTCGTGCTCTTTCTCTCCCTCCCAACTCCCTCTCTCCCTCTCTCTCTCTCTCTCTCTCTCTCCCCCCCCCTCGTGCTCTCTCTCCCTCCCAACTCCCTCTCTCCCTCTCTCCCTCTCTCTCTCTCTCTCCCCCCCTCGTGCTCTTTCTCTCCCTCCCAACTCCCTGTCTCTCTCTCTCTCTCTCTCTCCCAAAGTTGCGGCAGACATGTGATGTCATTGCACATGCACTCACAATCACAAACGTAAACACACCCACAGCCCGGGACATACAGGCCAAAGACATACACGCAATCCATGCATCCCCCGCATGGCCTGACGCCAGCAACATTCGGGCTAGATGTTTAAGGCTTTAAGCAAGAACCTCAATATTACCCCTAATCAAATATATTCATCTCAAAACCAATCTGGAAAATGTACTCTGGAATGCATGTTTGGAAACTGTTGCTGGTTATGCGGAATATGAGGAGTCACCTGAGCATGTAGGCCGAATATAAATCAGAACCAAGCGTTTTTTTCGCTGACATGCTCTCATCTCCACTGCCCTCTTCCTCCCCCTGTGTTTATTTCCTGTGAAATCCAGCAAACTTAATTTGCCGGACGGGGCCAACCTGAACTAAGCCGCTTAGATTAATAAACCTATTTTCCATTTAATGCTTTGATTTCCTGCAAAGCTGTTTACAGAAAACGAATGATCTGCTTGTGCGCTTTAAAGCATATACATTAATCTTCTTAGCCACGCATAAATCTATTATCTGGTCATCGACACTGTGTGTGTGTGTGTGTGTGTGTGTGTGTGTGTGTTGTGCATTCTGTGTGCTGTCATGCTACTAACTCCACAGCTGACAATTGTGTTAAATCAACGCCCGATGTCACTTTGAAGCCACGTGTGTCAACTTAATGAAACAACCTTATTCTGTCGAAGACGAAAACAACATCTTTGATGTCATAGATTCTCCCTCCTGCACAAACATATTCCCTTTGTTTGGACTTGTGTGCAGAGAACGGATTTGATTCTAGGATTAGATTTTGCTTGAGGCACCAAAGGAACTGTGTTTTTTTTTAAAATGGAGGATTCAATTTGAATTCCTTTCAGCTCTTTGGTTCTCTTTGGTAATTGAAATTGCATGGTCCATAGGCTGGTTTAATGTTGTTCTAGAGTCTCCCCATTTCCTGGCACTGCTTGTGTGTGTGTGTGTGTGTGCGTGTGTGTATGTATGCGTGTGTGTGTGTGTGTGTGTATGCGTGTGTGTGTGTGTGTGTGTGTGTGTGCGGGGGTGTTACTGGTAGAATTTACACTGACTTGATTAATTTCAGTAGGTGGATTGGGACAAGACAATGCCAGAGTCATTGTAAAAACTTAATTTTTTTTTTCCTCTTGCCTTTCCCCATTAACAGCTGTAATGAACATAATTACCTTATTATGTGTGATTTGCATAAATAGTTTGCGATGAAGATTGTGTATCATGGTTTTAAATTGATACGTGTGTTAACTGGTGATTGGGAGAGCTAAGAAAATATAGCTGATAGTAAATTTAATAACATTTAAAAAAAAAGATAAAATATTAAAGGAGGATGGAAGAGGTACAGTGGTAGTGGTACAGAGGTAGTGAACTTTGTATCACGAAGCAGGTGATATTTCAAAAATGAGCCTACTCACACTCTGCTTTCACACAACATATATAAACACCAGACAAATAAGTAGATTTAAATACAAATTTTGCAGCTTTATTACAAGAAACGTATTTTTGCTAATAACCACAGTCTAACTGACTTTTTCCTTTAAAAAGAAAGGAAAGAAAATGAATTAAAAGGGTCAACAAGTGCCTGTGGTCATTGTGCACTTGTGCGTTTAGCCCCACATATTTGACGTGCACTAATGATCTGGCTTAAACGTGATCTCTCATTACTGGTTTACTGGAGACTTTTATTGCGAACCTGTAACTGGTTGGTTCTTACCTGCTGTTTACTACAAACTTCAGCTGCCGAGTGGCCAAACTGAAGACGTAGTTTTACTTCCTCACCTCAATGTTTTTTCCTCTCTAGCTAAACCAGGTGCTGCAGTTCTTATATTGGAATATAACAGTATACCTTTGACTACTTTACCTCCTGAGGTCCTGAGCCGAATAGCTCCTTGATAGGCAATGACAGGTCCGCATTCTGATGATAAAGTGAAGTAACTTGTTCAAAGAGCAAACAAATCAATTCGCTCTTTTTGTAGTGAGGAAGGCCATTTTCCCCCATAAGAGCCCATTCACGATCCATCACGCTGGTTTTCCCCCTCTTCTTCCTTATTCGTTTCTTGTTTTCTTTAACAATGAGCTTTGACCTATTTCCAACATCTCCTGCATGACACTGTTGCTGATGTGCATCGCAGACATCTTCATGAGCCTATCTGTCTAGCCTAGCCCCATCTATCTGTCTAGCCCCAGACACCACCCCACCCGCCCCCCCCCATGCCCCGAGTTGTGTTGTTAAAGGGTGCTTGCTAATACATGCGTGTGCTGAAGGATGGGTGTGGTGCTGTGAAATAACCAGCCACTCTGACACTCTGCTGATATACAGCTCTACCCAAAAATAAAATGTCCACATAAAGAATATAGCTTGGTGTCTTAAATGGGCCCGGGCACTCGGCTGCTGGCTGACATTATCTTCATGCTGTTTTCAGGTCTTTTGAGATGCAGTATGAAGTGAATTTATGCTTGATGGAAGCACTGCAAGGTGTTATGTGTCCATAATGCCCAGGAGAGACACTAATACATCCTCAGAATAGTTTCCTGCTATGCATATATTTTCACAAAGGTGCAAGTAACATAAGACCACAATGTTACCTTCAGAAGTGATGTCTCCTGAGCAGTGTGTCTGGTCTTTCCCGCTTTTTAAGTGATGGCCTTGAGACCTCAAACATTTCCAAGCCATGAAGCAAGCCTCCCTCTCGCTGTCCTTGTGTCCTTCACGCTGACTCCTCACCACTCTATCTTGCAAAAGCTGCAAAGAACCTTGAAGGTGGGTGCTGTCCATGGTGCTGAAATATACACTATTGTCAATGAGAGGTTTGTCTAAGATTTCCACATTTTCACCCAAGTATGTCTTATCATATATGTCTAATCGTGTTGTTGAGTTCACTTGTCTGAGGTTCTGCGGTAAATTTGGCATTATTCCTTTCACTTCTCTTTAACTGTTCTCACAAGGAGAGCTTAATTGGAGTTGCCTGAAAGAAAGCACACACATGCAGGTTTCACTTCCTGCCATCTCAGCAAGCACTGCCGTAATTAAAGCCTGTGATTCCATATGAGGAGCTTTAGAGTAACATGTGAAGGAGAAATGCAATTACCCTTGTGAATCAATGTGACCTAAGGCAGTCATATTATACTAAAGAGTTCAAAATAGCACCAATTAGTAGCCAAGCTAGTCCAACCTTTATGAAATGGTCTAGATTAGATTTTATCTTGTAATAGACATTGACATGGGAGATGACATGGGAGATGGGAAATTAAACATATAATGTTTAATTAGAAGTATGTTTTTTTCTTTTTGTCATATTACATTACATTAGTTGAAATACAGTATATGTTTAAACATATGAATTCATGATTTTCCCCCTTTACAAATCTGTAGCATTAATATGCTTTTTTTATCTAACATCACTTGAAATGCAGCAGGGTAAACATTGCATTGAACCTGATTTGTTTACAAGTGCCCAAGGCAAAAGACTTTACTAATTAAGAGCATATATGGACTTCACTAGGGATATGACATTTGATGGTGTTGAAAAGTACTGAAATGGCTCTAAATGGGAAATCCACAAAGGGACAGATGCATTTGGAATAAGAGATTTCTCTTCAACTCTTTAGACTTGTTGCATGCATGTTTGAATGAGCTTGTGTGTGTGTGTGTGTGTGTGTTAAGTGTGTGAGTTGAGTCTGTGGTTGTGTGTTGCGTGCATATGTGGATGGTTGTGCATAAGAGGGAGGCAAATGGCAAAATGTCTTACTTATTTTCAAATTAATAATTAATAATGATTAATACTTTTGAAATTAGTGTGATGAAATGTTCTTTTATTAATTCAGTTCAAACAAGTAAACAAACAAAAAGTACAATTTGTCAACTATAAAAGCCAACCTTTGTACGTGATCTACTAGATGAATATTTTTGATATGACAGAAATAGCATACCCAATCCTGTGAGTGTGTTTTTGTTTGAGGTCTAATGATTTCCACATGGCCGAAAGCCTTCACCATTAACGTTGGGTCATCTTCTGCAAAGTAAATACAGCAGTGTTGAATTACCACTGTGTTTCTATAAGTACAGCTGGTCACAAATGAGTTCACGCAGACCTAGAGCTGCTCCTGTGTAGGTGCACTGATCCTGAGAGGGCACATTCACCACAATGGGGCCACACTAAACCATCTACGCCATGGATTTTTCCCAGGGATAATTTCTGCAAACAATTGGACAGGGGATTAATAAATTAGATGACCCCACGACTGCCATATTTTCAATTATTTCTTGTGAAATCGGAATCCATTTGCTATCTCTCATCAAAATGGCCACCAGCTTAATGACAACTAATTATAGGCATTGACAGTATTTCATAAAAAGTGCTCCATGTTTTTTCTAAGAGAGCAGTGTATTAGCATATTTTTTGTCCCTCACTGGATAAACATTCAAGGAAGAGACTGCTGGATCACTATCTTCTATCACCTGCAGGAGTGAATGTATTTTTCATATTTCAGAAGCTTGATCTGATTAAAAGAAACCTGGAATCCAGCGGTGCATTCCACAGGGCCTGTCAGAAGGGTTTGTCATTTACCTGAAAGTGTGCTGAGTGAAATGCATGACATATGCAGACAGCCTCAGACTACACTGATAAGTCCCTGTGCATATACGGTTACAGTTGTCATCCACAACAGCAGCATCTGTGCTAACATGCTACCTGTGGGCTGGGGATCAATTTTTATATGTTTTCATATTACATTTTGACACATGATTTTATCATGTCTTCATTTTACAGAAAATGTTTTCAGATTCTACTGAAAATACTCCTTACACGACTTTATATGATGGCCTTGCAAAAATAGATGTAGACTCTAAGCAACTAAGCAACAATTATGTATACTTTTGCATCACTTGCAGCTTTGGTAATATATAGTTACTATTTTGTGCTATTTCCTATGGGCTCTCCTTTAAAGATTATTAGTAGGTGTGATAGATTTTGTTTTTGTTATTATTGCTGATTTTGCACCAAATAAACTCACTGGTAAAGTGTTTTTATAGTGTCAGAATAGTCGGGTAGTTCGTAATTAGAGGAGAACAAAACTGCAGTTTGAACAGTGGTGAAATGTCTGTGATGCCCCTCAGTGACCACATGGATGTTGGTTTACGTCCCTGCGCACCACTACAGAGTTGAATGCTGGTCCAGCACGCCAGTCTGATTCTCAACTGAATTAGTTATAGAGACATAAGACCTTAAAATGGAGTGACAATGATCTTTAATTCAATAACATAGTATGTTGACTTCAGCAGACTTCAGTAGACTACATTGTGTTTGCAATTCTGTACTGCTTGCTCTATGCCTTAGGCTGTATGTGAGTGTGTGTCTATGTGTGGTGTGTGTGTGAGAGAGAGAGAGAGAGAGAGTGAGAGAGAGAGAGAGAGAGAGAGAGAAAGTGTGATACTCTGAACTATTTTCTTCATGCCTTAGGCCTGTGCATGTGTGTGTGTGTGTGTGTGTGTGTGAGAGAGCAGAAGTGAGAGCCTGAGTTGCTCTCGCTGCACTGTAGAGAGATAGCTGCCACTGGTCCAGCCGTGGTGTTGAAGAAGTCCGAGAGACAAATGAGGAGAGAACTACTGATCTTAAGAGCAGGAGCGGCGTGTGGTAGTACCAGGCCCTCCGTTAGCTCAGAGAGAGAGGCAGACAGAGGCCAAAGAAGAATAAGTGTGGGAGAAAGCAGATCAACAGGAACGTGGCCTGGAGAACTTCTGCCACCGCATGGAAGTCTTGGGCAGATGTTGCTGAGTGGACTAGAGGGGCCCGGTGTCCCTCACCCCCACCCTGAAGACAGTGGCCTGCGCTGGTCCACATTGCCATCAATCCTGTGTGGACGAGTAGGCGTGGGGATCTCCCCACCATCTGACGTCTCAGTGTGATCCAATTACTCTGGCTTAAAAGTCACTCGCCGGTCTGTAAATGCCACAGTAATTCCATATGTAGAATTTAGTGCTGAGGGGCGTGACTCTGCGTGGTGTGGAGCAGGGGACCTGCTCTCTTCCCCCCCACCCCGTGCATTCACTGGCGTACGACGCACTGTGATCCAGGGGCCAGCGGCTGTACTGGTTCATTATGTGCAATATAGGTGAGGCCACCGCCAGGGATTTCAGATAAGAAGAGACTCCTCCCCCTCCCCCACCATCTGATGTTTTATAGGCCGATCGCCGATTGCAAGTCGGCAGGAAACGTGACACGTGGGACATGTTATGGTCTGCTAATGTGGAGTGAATAATCACTTCCGTGTTTTCCCTTCGGGATCTTTAACAATTCGTGTACAAGACACGTGTAATGAAAAAGCAAATGCTCATTTACAGATGCCGTATTGCCATTATAACTCATAATGTCCAGCTAAATAGAGCTCACACATGCTAACCATCACTCTTTACATGACTTATGGGTTTTTGTATGTAATGCTGATACTAAAAATGGTTGTAAATCAGTAAAAATGTTCTTGGGGTACTGCTGGCCCTTCCGAGACTCTGCATGCACGCTCCTCCCTGCTGGTTCACACAAAGACAAGCTGTTGGCCTTATCTCAGAAGTATTGGAAAATGGTATTTATAGCACCATTAATGCATCACTCAAATGCATTCATGACCACTTCATATAATAGATGCTGTAAATGTAGATGCTAAATAGGTGCTTCAGAATTTGCTTCAGAATTTGGTTTCTAACACTGTTTTTGTGAACAGTCCTGACTCGTTAGAATGCATAATTGGAATTACACATATTTTTGCTTTCATTGTTTTAAACATGGGGATACCAATGTTGGATCAGAGTAGCTGTGCGTGTGTGTGTGTGTGCGTGTGTGTGTGTGTGTGTGTGTGTGTGTGTGTGTGTGTGTGTGTGTGTGTGTGTGTGTGTGTGTGTGTGTGTGTGTGTGTGTGTGTGTGTGTGTGTGTGTGTGTGTGTGTGTGTGTGTGTGTGTGTGTGTGTGTGTGTGTGCGTGTGCGCGTGCGTGTGTGTGTGTGTGTGTGTGTGTGTGTGTGTGTGTGTGTGTGATTAGACAGAATACATATAATATGTATGAAGGATCACTTGTAAAGCTGAAATCAGAATTCGGAAATTTTCTCGGGTAATTCTAAGACTTTGGGAGTTTATGCCAGTCTAATAGTCTCCTACAGGGTCTGAGCAAATGCCCAACACTCCCTGCCCCGGGCCAGAAGGGTGCAGATGGCGTTTACCCTTACAGCATGATTTCCCCTTCAGAAAACCTCAGGGTGGGAGGGTGACCTAGCTGCTCCTGACATGCAGGACAAACTCGAAAGCTCCTACAGCCGGGCCGGGGTCAAGCCCTGGCCCCGCCCACATGTGGAGGGCGGGGCTACCCCATGTCCCCACCCACATGCGGAGGCAGGGGCTACCCCACGCAGTTAATTCTACAGCAGCTACTGTTGACTGACGCACGCCCCCGAGGCTAAATTAGACAGTTGATTGGCAAATAATCAATTGCTATCTGACACAGGCATTTATCTTCTTTCCAAAGGGAATTTTTCCACCTCTGGAAGAAGAGTGTCGTTTTAAGTGGAGGACAGTGACATTCACCCTTCACTGCTTATCACACTCTCATCTGGACTACCCTAGAATCCTCTCCCCCCTGTGACTTTGTCCCTTGTGTCCTCTTTCTCTCTTTCGTTCTTTCTACCTCTCTCTCTCTCTCTTTCTAACACTCTCTTTATCTGTCTTTTTCATCTTTTTTTTTCTCTTCCTCTCACTTGCCCCTCTTTGGTTTGACAAAAGTATGCTTTAAGAGAATACGGAGTGCCTGCTATACCTATGAGCTTGACATCCCGAGAGTGTGCGTTCACACGTGTGTGTGTGTGTGTGTGAGTTTGTGTAAGTGCCTGTGAAGAGGAGTGAGGTTAGAGAGGGTCACAAGTGCTTACAAGTGCAGCGCTCCTATCACTGCGCCACTGAAGTTTGAGAAGAATTCGGGGCTTGAGTGGACCAGCGGTGAGACGATCGCCATGGTTAGTGTTAGGCAGGTCAAAGGTCACACGTGGGTCGAGGAGGGAAAGTCGGCAGGGTGAGCCCACCGCGCACAGGCCTGTCCGTCTGGACGAGGCGTAGCCGGAGCCAGACAGAACCCTCCTTCAGCAGTGCCTCATTACTCTGAGAGCCTCCAGATCTGTTAAACCTCCCTGCCTGCCCCTGTCATGTCTACTTCTCCCTAATCCTGCAGGAAAGCCTCCACCTCCCTCCACCTCCATCTCTTATCTCCGCCTCTCATCCCCAAACTGATGGAGAGTAATACTGATCATTGTTATATGATGAGCATTATTTTGCCGTGCAACAAGCACGAATGTGCAGTGAATTTTGAATCGTTCAAAGTGCCTTGAAAGGTATGTGTGTCCCCCCCCCCCAGTCGCTCTCCTAAATGTTTCCTACAGAAACCTATTTTGGGTGTCCTCTTCTTCTGTGTTTGAGGAAGCCATTTTTTCCGGATATTGTGTTAGAGATTGGGAAGACAGACTCAATGTCCAGAGGCTATACACAGCCAGAGAGGAGGAGACTGTCCAATGAGACTTACAGCGCTCAGACAGACACACATGAACACACACACATACACACTGTCTGCCATTCTGTATCCTTCTCACCTCTGTTCAAATACACAATCAGGCTGTCATGACTAGCGTGTGGAGGTGATCACAGCGTGTCTTTCCTCTCTCCCAGTGAAGTGCACTTGGGTGCAGGTCCAAATCGATCCGCCTTCGTCCCCCATCTCTCCCCTCATGCTCCGCAAAGCATGCAGGGAGAGGAAGGAAGGGGTGAGAGGGGAGAGAGGGGTATAGGGGAAAGAGAGAGGAGAGAGAGAGAGCAGAGGGAGAGGGGAGGGAGAGGAGAGAGAGAGAGAGAGAGAGGGGAAAGTGGAGAGAGAGAGAGAGGAGAGAGAGAGATAGGGAGAGAGAGAGGAGAGGGAGAGAGAGAGAGAGAGGAGAGAGAGAGAGAGAGGAGAGGAGAGGGAGAGGAGAGAGAGAGGCTCGTGGCCCAACCTGCCGGGTCGGGTCCAGCTTGCAGAGCGGCTGGCCGGGTTCGCGGCGCTGCTCCCGGTGAGAATGGCAGGACTCGGGACACCAGGCGTGGCCCTGCAGGCGGGACTCTGACAGCCCTTAATGAATGTGTTGTTCTACATCCTGTAGGATGGAAACGATTACACCACCGCCCTTCATTCCAGGGTGATTATTCGTCGCGACAAAGTAAGATTTATTTTGCGAAGCCGTTGTGTGTAATGGATAGATATGAGTACAGGGGTGTTGATGTTCCAGTGCACGATTTATGTGTTTGTTTAAAAATAGTGGCTTCAATTCAGGTGTCTGGTGATTAGTCGGTGAGGTTTGTTTGAGATTTACAATACCAGAGTGCGAGTCCCTAATAGTGTTTTAGTCCGATTGCTTTAGCCGTGCTGAATGTTTTCGATACTTCCCATCTTAAACCAGGTTTATCATTGTTCGATTATTCAGATCTAGCGCATAACAGTCTGTATCACATGTTCAGGCCAGACTAATTGAGACAGATGGGGTTTGCAGCAGTAGACTCACAGTGAGATGAAACATCTGCCTGCAGTATTAGTCTGAATTAAGCAGATTAACTGAAACACATACTGCTCAAACGCTGGAAATATGGAACCAGTTTCCGAAATTATTCATCCCAATCAGACAGAGGAGAGTTTGCATAAACAATATCCTTTCAGCATGCCGTTTCACAAATCCACAGAAAAAAACCTACCACCTCATCTGTTTCAGCACTAACCACGCCCTTGCTGTTGAAGCGTGCAGTGTATCGACGCTCTTCCCAGGTTGGTCGCCTCTGATTATCTCTCATTGTGACATCATAGTGAACACGTCCCTCCCCTGCCTCTCGTCCAAGCCCTGCCGCTGGAGTTGAACCCTGGCTGTTCCCACGCTGGTGTCTGTCTGGGCTTAGATCCAACATTTCCATTAGAAGTTTGGTCCAGGTGCCTGGCAGTGAAACAAGTGCAACGGGACGGTCTCGTGTCTCCGCGTCTCCGCTGTCCCTCGCTTTTAGTGTGGGCGGACGCGTGGCACCATGCTCCCTGCCGTCCTGCCGTCCTATTGGCCGAGACGCTTAAAAAAAACAAACAAAAAAAAAATGCACTGGCAAGGTGAGGGCACGGTGGCAAGAGGGATTGCAAAACGTTAGAGGTCAGAGGTCAGATGCGTGGGGGAGCGGGGGCGGTGGCTGCAGGCTGGGAAATGACACATTAGCTCAGTTGCGCTCCTGCTCATCAGCAAGGGAAGCGGTGCGGAAGAAGAGAAGGTGAGAAAGAGGAAAGAGCGAAAGACAAATGGAGAGAGGAGAGGGAGGACGAGCCCTGTCCGAGAGCTCTGCTCGGCCTGCGTGGAGCTCAGACCAGCTGTTGTGTTTTACCAAGGCAGCTGACGCTGGGATCCACCGCGTGACTGCAAGAGGCAAAAGGTGGGGGCACGTGGGGAAACGTGGAGGCTCACGTGGAAACGTGGGTGGAACAGGGAGAGGGACACGTGCGACGGTGCGGCTTCGCGCGGAAATCTGCATTTGAGAGAAGGAAGAGGGCGGCGGAGGAAGATGAGAAACCGAAGAGGAAGAAGAGCAGCGCGCCGAGAGAAGCGCGTCTCTCCTCTCCGTGTCTGCGAGGGAGGGAGAGGGCGGGAGAGACCGAGGCGGATCAGGCAGCGCGGTGCCGACGGAGGGTCTTCCCAGAAAGACTGTAGCAAAGCGCCGCTCTGTACTATTCTTGCCTCTTGTGTCATAAATCTGAGTGTAAGAGAGGGAGGTGGAAAATGGAGGCCTGGGAAGGTGAGAAAGACGCCGCTCATGAATAAAACAGCAAAGGGGAGATTAGAGGAGAGCAGGAGCGGGAGAGGGAGGCAGCGGTGAGCTTAAGAAAGCGAGCAAGTGCATACAGTGCAAGTGAAAGAAAAGATGAGACAGGAGCAAGTGTGTGTGTGTGTGTGTGCATGTGCGTGCGAGTGTGTTTCTCCAAACCACATGACTGTCCATTAGCAGCCAGGCCTCAGGAGATTAAACGGAGTGCTGAGATTGCAGCCAGCGATGATTAGCGGGCTGCAGCCAGGCCTACTAATCAATCTCAGCACCACACAATTTCCTCCTCCCGAATCCAGCTTTGATCAGAGGGCACTGGGAGAGCAGTAGCTGAACATGTAATGGAGTTTCATACAGAGCTGCTTGTCTGGGAGCAAAGCTGAGAGCGTGTGGGGCAATGGAGAGAGAGAGCAGGGAATAGAGGAAGATTGTGTGTGTGTGTGTGTGTGGTTGCATCAGTGTGTCTGTAGAGGGAGATGGGAGCACATGAGGTGTATGTGTGTGAGTGTGTGTGAATGTGTGTGTGTGTCTATATTTGTGTACCAGTGATGCAGAGTGAGTAGGTGTTTGTTTGCATATATATGTCTGTAAAAAGAAGAGAGGTGTGTGTGTGTGTTTGTGTGTATCTATTTAGAATTTGTGTGAGTGAGTGTGTTGTTGTGTATGTGTGGTTGCATCAGTGTGTCTATATAGAGAGATGGGACCACACAAGGCATATATATGTATGTATGTATGTGTGTGTGTGTGTGTGTGTGTGTGTGTGTGTGTGAGTGAGTGTGTATGGGTATGTTTGTGTGTATGTATTTTATGTGTGTGTGTGTGGTTGCATCAGTATGTCTATAGAGAGGGACGGGAGCACACGAGGTATATTTATGTATATATGTGTGTGTGTGTGTGTGTGTGTGTGTGTGTGTGTGTGCATCTTCCAGCATAGCCTACACCAGCTAACGTGAGTGATGTTTAACAGCAGAGCTGTCCTCCTGTGTGTGACACTACCCCAATACCTTGTCAGCAATTAAGCCCTATCAGAACCAGGCATATCGATCACAACCGCTGCGCGCACTGATGGATCCTCATAATGGAGGATAATAAGGGCTTCCAAGACCAGCCTTTCCTATTCATTAATACCCAACGGTTAGCTTAGCTTAGCTTAAGCCAGGAGCCATTAAGTCAGTAGAAACGTGCGTCAAGATGATCCCAGCTACTAAAGCCGCACTGCACACATGCGTTCTCCGCAAAATATGATTTTTCATGTTCCTTGAGGAGAATGGTCGCGTATAATTGCTACTTGGCTAATGAGATAGGAAGCATGGCTGTTCACTGTTAACAGGTAACTCAATAGAGCTGTTGACGTTTTTTTATATTTAAAAGTGTTATTGAATTACCTGGGGGTGAGAGGAAGGGAAGAGGAGGGCGAGGGGGAGAATGTTTCCTCTCTCCCATGTTTAATGTAATTATGTGATTAATGTGATTGGCGTGGCGTCCTACTGGCTGTGAGATGTTGCTTCTTTCAGCATGCAGCACGAGATTATATTGAGTCATCCTTCCTCTCATGAACTACATTACCCAGAATTACACACGTTATTAATGCATGTCAAGATGTTTAAATGTTGGTGTGAATCCGTGTGAGAGAGAGAGAGAGAGAGAGAGAGAGATACCAACCTTAATCACTTAAGCTGGTTTTACTATCAGCACACCACAATGCTGCTTCATTATTTAGATTCAAAAGCTCCGCTCATTTTTGCACACAACAGTGCACTAACCAGAATCCTTTAGAACTTTGTAACCTCATCATTAAACTTTATATGAATAAGTCATTTGTATTTAGGCACAGTTAGTGGTATCCCGCAAGCGCAATATCCAAAGGTTTTGTTCATGAAAGTTTTGTGTATTATTGGACTAGCCCGTCTGTATTTAGGAATGAAGGAAAACAGTTGAATCTTGCAACAAGAAACTTAGCATTCATGGCAAGAAAATGTGCTTTGTTTGCCTCAAATGTTGCCCGCGTAGACCCCAGCCGCCAGTAAAGGTTTCCCACCCGCGTCTCCGTGTTAGCATGCTACGTCTCGCGTCCTTCCAGCCTCCGTGTCTGAGAGCAGGGGCCGGCAGTGGAGCCTCGGCGGCAGGGAGCAACGGAAGCCTGTGCTACGACAGGCGCGCGGGCGAGCCAGGCCGGTTAGGCCCCGCGCCAGCCCCAGCCTGGAGAGACACTGTGCTGCAAGCAGATTAGCAAGATCGAGCCGAGCCCCCCGCAGCCAAAACCAAGTCTATCAACAAAACTCCAGCAAACATATTCTGGCATGAACTTGCAAAGTATGAAAAAGGAGCCGGGATCATTACTATCTCTTGGATAATGCTTCTGTTTTTGTTGTTGTTGTTTGTTTTTATTTTTTTGTTGCTTGTTTGTTTCCCCCCGCGAGGAGACACCGCGGCCGTGCGGTTACACTTAGCCCTTCGGGGCAGGTGTCGATGCCAGCCTCGTGACATCCCCATCCATCTTGGCTTAACAAGTTGTTTTGTTCTTTTGCATTTGCGGGGGCCCGTTCATAGGCAGGGGGACGGGCAGGTTAGAAGAGAATGAAAAGAGGAAGAAGTGATTAGAATGAGGTACGATACTGGGGAGACGTATACGGGCGCGAGGGAAAGCAGGAAACAGAGAGCAGATTCAAATGAGTTAAGACGGCAAGATGGCGAGACAATGCGCGGATGAAATACAGCAAAGTGTACGGAGAGACAGATGGATAAAGAAATGGAGCTAGTAACAAAAAAGGGTGAGATTGAGAAGCGGGGAGACAAATAGAAAGAGTGATGGAGTGAGAGGGAGTGTAGGAGAGAGGCGCTTCTGAGTGCAGACTCTAGCAGATGGTGCTCACACAAGCGTGATCATTTGGCATTTGTTCGCCAAAGTGCTCATGGGGAAAGGGAGAGAGCGAGAGACTGATGCATAGCGCTCTCTCCCTTTCTCGCTCTCTCTTCCCCTCTCTCGCGCTCTGTCTCTCTCTGTCTCCCTCCCTCTCCCCCACTCCCTGCGTCTCTGATTTTTCTCTCACGCACGGGGGCACGCCTGACTGCTGTGTTACCTTATAATTCACAGCCTTTTTTTTATTTGATGTGCGCTCTCGTGGCAGATGCCTGCGTCAGACGTCGCACGCCCGCTTTTTTGGCACGTCCACAGACCGGCTCGATCTCCGGCAAATCACAGCGCGGTCGGCGGAAATGAGGAGTCAAGCGCTAAAGCCGTGGCTAACCTTCCGAACCGCCTGACGGCCGGCTTCATCAGCTGCAATATGCCCGTGAAAGCTTCTCCATTATTGAAAATCTCTGGTAAAGACTGGTAAAGGGGCGGAGCCTCACCAAGCTCCCCAAACAGTTCGCCATCCTTTCTTTTCTTGCTCTTCAACCACGTTGTGTGAATTTGAATGAAAATTGACAAGAGACTGCGGAAGGATCACTGAGCAGTTGTGCGGTAGATGCAAGACCTATAACGATGCCAACTGATTCATTATAATTCCAGCCATACTTATTTACATATTTACATACATATTTACATATACGTTTTTTCTTTTTCTTATTGAGAATTTGGAAGCCTGTTACATCGGTGATGAGGCTAAGGCAGCGGTCGCCGGCCCTGTTCCCGGACACGTCTGTATCTAACACCTGGTCTGGCCCGTCAGGGATCAGAGACGGCACCCTTATTAGCGTGCTCAGGTGTGTTAGATGAGGGTTGAATCTCTGTAGGCATTTAGATCTCCAGGACCAGGTCTAGTGATTGCTGGGATAAGGAGACGCACACACACACACACACACACACACACACACACACACACCGTGGCTTTGCCAGGAATTAATTTCAAGGGGAGATGAGGAGAAATACTAAATGAAATCACCATGTGAAATTAAATTGACAAGTGCAGTGTGACACCAGACACTGCTAGCTAGAAGCACATGTAGTGTTTAGAAGCTGTAATTTCATTATGGTAGACCATCAACCAATCTTTGTACATTACATTTTACATTAGGAAAAAAACGCTTTAATGGCAGTTCGTTTCTTTTTTGATGTGTTTGTCAGAACTGAACTGAAAATATTGGTTTTTCATTACAGGGGAACAAATGTCCACCACTAACTCCACTCCTGACCATAACTATGGAAACAGTAATGGAAAAAATACAGACCTCATTGGTTATTGCTGTTTCTCGCCATACCAATTTCAGACAGTAAATGTCATTAAAGGTTAAATACAGTGGTGGAGGTGGCCACCCTACCCGAGACCCCAACCTGGGTCTGCAGGGAGGTAAGCGTGTGCGCTGTCCACCGCACCGAAGGGCCTCACAGATGAACGTGACGTGCACCCGTCATGTCTCGGTAATTTCGCTCCATATAGTGATCATCCGAGCTGGCGAACAACCAGAGCTCCAATTCAACCATCCAAAGTGATTGTGTCCATCACAAACGCATTAATATATAATAGCGAACTGGATATAAGCATTTCAGTTCTCAGTAATGCTTTATACAGCCGCTGTTATAACCTGAATTACTGTCACATACTGAATATGACCCTCAGATACTCTACTTAAATAACAGAAATGCTATCAGAGCAGGTACAAAGTGTTACAGAGTGTTACATATTGTTACTCTGTATATTATACTTTGATGATTGCTGTAGTTTCAAGGTAACACTGGCTTTGCGTTTGTGAGTGAGTGGGGTCAATGGAGGGTTTCCTGCATCTTGAACCTCTCTCCACCTGCTGACGGAGGCTCAGACCTGCTCAGGAGATCCTCCACAATCTCAGGCTGATAACGCACATCGGAGAGGGGGTGGCTACAAGCACTTTTTAAAGCCGGATTGAACACGGTGACTGCTGAACTCAATATTGCTGCTGCAGCATAGAAGGGTGCCAGATGACTCCCAGGAGCGTCCTCCAGACCTCCAGAGTGTCCTCCAGACCTCCAGAGTGTCCTCCAGTGTGACCTCCAGAGCGTCCTCCAGACCTCCAGAGTGTCCTCCAGT